>JACCGJ010011261.1:0-54338 GCA_013407085.1 Atriophallophorus winterbourni | reverse complement strand
AGCCATATTTAATTTCAACGAAATGTTTGCCGTTGGCGTGCAACATTCGATCCACCCGATATGACACTGACCTGTTAGATCCCAAAATGCATATTTCAGATACGCTATATCGTTCTCAAGTAATCCTGAGTTTGCAACCTACAAAATGTATAGAATCCGAAATATTGATATACTCTGTTGAAGGCAACCGGACAGTTATCTGGATATGCTTGTCGCCCAGGTTGTTGCATTTTCTGGAATTATAATACTAATTTTCATATCGGTAGCGAAACGTGAAAAAAAGACAGTATTTTCAAACGTGGAAAAACAGGATCGATATTACGTTCCTATATCAACAGTTGGAGAGCGGATAATTCTAGGACAAGTAAAACGCATGCCGACGAACCTGAATGAGGTACATGTCATTTGTTGAAACTATTCTTTAATTCTACTCTAACACAATATGTTGAAAAGACAAAGAAAGTTTTTGTTTGCACGAGTTTTGCGCAAAGAATAATTCTTCTAAAAAAAAGTTTCAGGAAAATAATGAATTAAAAATGCAGGCTAATGTACGAAGAAAGAATAAGACACACACTCTTAGGTTATAACATTAAACAAGCTTTAGAAGAAAATAGAGAATAGAAAGTATTCAAGATCATTATTTGAAAAAAATAAAAAATTCATAATCATGTCAAGGTTTAACACAAATAAATATACATACAAAATTAAAAATATCAACATGTCCAATGTTTTCCTAATTCTTCGATGACTACATCCATATGAAAGAAATAACTTGAAACTGAATGGAATGAACATCTATGATATAGCTACTTACAGAATAGCATAATATGTTGTAGACCACGATTTTGATTTAGCTAGTCCGGCGTATTGGTGGATTGTTTTCGGTGTTAATATTTGAATTGAGTATATTAAAATGAAAAATAGTGTTGTTTCATTATAATTGCTAAAATGTATTTTTCGGAGTTTTCACTTACGATAGAGATAATTTAGATAAACGCCTTATCATCACGCAGATTTTCGAAATTTAAGGAAAGCAGTACAAAGATTTTGTAAGATACAACATGGAATTAAATGAGTGATCTCCTAGGCTTATCGATGAGTAAAACATCCGTTAGGCAACCTATGGTGCGCATACATCCAGTACATTGGTATTCATACTCCCATGGCCTGGTACCTTGCGTTCTTTTAAATTACCGAGCATTTAGAGGACCTCTTTTAATTAATATTGAATCCTTCAAAGTCTAGATTTTTTGAGCGAGTGAGCAGTTTAGTAAATGGCGCAAACGTTTTTGGATGCACTTGTTTCGTAGTGCCCTCCATAAGTGCCTAGTGTCTTTTACACCCAGCAAACTGATTGTATACAGCGTTTTGGGCAATTTTATTTCTGACATGATAGCCTTAGTCAGTTCTTGGTTTAATGCATTGTTTGTGCTTCGGAGTGCATGTTCTTAAAACCTACGAAACCTATTAAGCATGTATGAAAATAAACTTCCTGGTTGAATTCAGATTGTTTCAACTACACAGCTGATATCATACCAGGTGATCACGAAATTTGAAATGACATCACATTCTTGTGAAACGTTGCAATCATAGAAAACAGAGAAGTCTGCTGAAAATAACATTGATTGAAATGCCTCGATATTACTTCTATCATGTGCACTTTTTCTAGACGGACAGAGTGTCCTACAAATAAATCTTTCTTAGGTTTTTGGCATCAATTCGATCACACAATGTTCAGTGATAGAGATTGATGCCCATTCAGTCGCGGAGAATCACGCTAGTTGTGTGGCAAATAGACAATTTAATTGATTCTCATAAAAGCTCATTTGCATGCATCTCCATCACACACACACCCCACCACCGGTTTCATGCTATTGCAGTCATCAGGTAGGGACAGTAGGATCAGGATCCGTATGCGCTTAATTTATTCTCGTTTCTAGTTGAGAGATTCACTATATTGTCTGATGATGTTTTATGCAAGGTAGGAAGTGTTTACCATGTGCAAATACAACGAGTTTTAAATGCCTAAATCCTCCAATTTTGGTTGAATTTCCATCAATTCCATAATATAGCATGCTATGTTGAAGCATAACCACTCAACAATTACAACTGGCTGAACTCGAAAACAACGAAGTGTCTGGGTGTTAGTTTTCATACACAGAGAACGAAATAGTCACATTTCAATTCAATTCAATTCAATTCAATTGAATGGTCCAAAAAGCACATAGCTTTACAAAAACCACAGAATAATATGCGAATTACAAATAACATAGGTAGTAAAACGGGGTTTGTTTTCCTACTGATTAGTTCAGGAATCACGTGAAAATACATAGAGCAGAAATTGTTTTCAACCGGTTTGATAGGGTAAATATGTATAGTTTACTTGGATGCATTGGTTCAAAGCTTTATGATGCAGAATATATTGTTTCAATGTTTGGATTGGTCAACATGAAATTGTCCAAATTCGATTTGAATATATCCAAGTTGGGTGAATGTGCAACATTACAAGGTAGGCAATTCCAGGTAAAGCATACACGTACAGAATAAAAGTACCTTCGACAGTTCAGTCACAAGTACAATAGCATAGTGAATATTCGTTCAAGAAAAAGGGATATCAAATAATCATCTAATGTCACGTATAGTTGAACACTTACAATGAGTCGATACGCAAGTGTCCTCAAATCGTAATGCAAAATACGTGTAAAAATTCGGAATAAATGATTAGACGCTGGGAGCGGTAGCAAAATTTTCGGGGAGGGTATTCTTAAGGAAATAGACAAGTACAGACTAAAAATATCGACGACAGCTCATACGAGAATTGGGAATTTGTAGTGTCGCTGAGTAGATGGATGTATGTTGTGACCTAATAAATGTTTAGAAGGATGATATGGTGTTTGTAATATTTTGAACTTCGGTATCACATCACTGTGAAGGCTTCTTTGAAAGCGGGGCGGGGAGTCACAGATTTTGCAATCGTTCCTAGTACGTTAGTTTCCAGGATTACACTTACAGCTTTGGTTGCAATATCGTATGTTTTATCAAGCAATGGTATATCGTTATTTAACCAGTGAGTTCAAGCTAGCGATAGATTCTCTGTAGTGGACTGACCACTACAATAATGTCCTCAAGAATTCAATTCAAATCGATTTTAATGGTCTAAAAAACATATAGCTTAACAAAAACCACAGAATAATATAGGAATTATGAATAAAATAGGTAATAAAAACGAGATTTTTTGCTTACTGAGCAGTTTCAGGTAAAAATCCATAGGACAGAAACTGTTTTCAAAGTTCAAAGCTTTTATGGTGTAAAATATATCGGTTCAATGTTTGGATTAGTCTACATGAAATTGTCCGAATTCGATTAGAATATATCCATGTTGGGTGTATGTGCAACATTACAGCGTAGGGCGTTTCAGGTAAAGCATACACGTACAGAATAAAAATACCTTCTACAGTTTAGTCTCGAGTCGGGAATTAGTACTATATAGTCGTGACTATGGCTGGTTCTGGGTGGTAGTCGTGTGAATAGTTTATTTAGGGGATGGTTGGGGGTATGCAGTATATTGAACATAAGAATCAGATCAGCTCTAAGAGGGCAGTAGCGAAAGTCGAAGAGATTGCGACGTGTAATGCGATCTTCGTATTGTTTGTGCTTTAGACCACGTACGAGCTTGGTGGTTCGATGATATATTCTCTGCAAGAGGCTGATGTCCTTCTGTAGCCAGGGTGACCCAGCCTGAACCGCATACTCCATACTGGGCCTCAAGTACGTATTAATTATTCGATGAACGGTTTGCTTAGTGAAACTCCCGAACACGCGTTTTATCAGAAGCAGTACTCGTGACGTCTTTTCATAGACAGCGGTGGCGTTACGTGAAGGTTTCAAAGTGCTGCTCACCCACACACCTAAGTCCTCCTTGTCAGTGCATTCAAGAATATGGGAACCAAGGGTGTAAGAGAACTCGACGTGTCTTCCAACAATCAATACCTTGCATTTTTTGGCATTGAAGGGTGGTTCATTTCCAACTGACAAGTCTTGTAAGGCATCGAGGTACAGCTGAAGCTGTCTACAATCCTCAGTTGTGCGTACTTGTGTCCGCAGCTTGATGTCATCCGTAAATAACAAGATTTTGCTGCGAAAAAGTTTAGGTAAGTCGTTGACATACATCAGGAAAAGAATTGGTCCAAGCACTGATCCCTGTGGCACCCCACCCGTTACTGCAATAAGTCGTGACAAAGCACCATCAACCCTTACTCGAATGACACGGTCGCGGAGATAATCCTCAATCCAGGCTAGTAATGAACCCTTGATTCCACATAGCTCTTTTGTAGTAACAGACTGTGGTTTACATGATCGAATGCTTTTGACATATCAAGATAACAAGCGTGTATAGTGAGACCTTTGTCTACAGCTTGTGTCCAGTCATCGAGAGCGAGCAGAAGGTTTGAAAGGTAAGAGTGTCTTTTTACTGAAGCCGTGTTGTTCGACTGCGAGCAAGCAATTGTCTTCCAGATGTTTTGTGGCGCTGTTTGCTACGAGGCGCTCCATCAGTTTAGAGATCACCGGTAGTAGTGTTACTGGTCGATAGTTGGATACTTCGGAACGGTTTCCTCCTTTGTGGATGGGGGTATTGATGCCATTCTTCCAACCACAGGGAACGAAACTTTGGGTTAAAGAGAGGTTAAACAAGTAGGCGAGAGGCGTACACAAATTATGAGCACAAATTTTAAGAATCAGCGGTGTAATTTCGTCAGCTCCGGGAGATTTTCTCGTGTTGAGTTTTAGCAATGTGCGAAGGACACTCTCCGAGGTAATAGTTAGTTGTTGTAAAAGATTTTCTGGTGATATTGAGGGAGTTAAGGGACAGGTAACTGTGTTTCGTGAGCTGAAGACAGTGGAGAAGAAATGGGCTAGAACTTCGGCAGATTGCGATTGTGGTTGTTGCTCCATCACGTGTCTTTAGAGCGGCAACTCCTGGTTTCACCCTTGACCGGCTATTTATGATCTGGTAGAGAATTTTGGGATTGGATTCCATTTTGTTGAGTAAATGATTTTGATAATTCAGTTTGTCATCGACAAGTTTGTTTATCTTATTTCTTAGCAAACGGAATGTCTCCCAACTCTCAACAGTGGTATCATGCCGATGAGCCCGCCATGCAGCATTTCGCATGGTCAACCATTTTCGTGGTCGGCTTCTCAGCTCAAATGTATATTCATTTTTCGCATCTTTAGAACAAGATGAGAGTGCATTTCAACGGCAAATTTAAGTTCGTTTATCATCCACTGCCACTGATCGGGCACGCTGTCGGACTTAAGACCATGGTCTGTGGCGTTCATAAGAGTAGTTTTAAGTTGTGGAAAGTCAATTTTTCTAATCACCTTGTTGATGTCACTTGTTCTGATTGCCTGGCAAATATAATCAAACGTAATAACAAAGTGGTCACTGAGTCCTAACGGAGCTTCATAAGTGAGACTTTCAATCACGTGCTCTTCATTTGTCAGTATTAGGTCCAAGATAGACGGCGTATCAGTACCACGAAATCGGGTATTGTTGAAAATATGGTTGTAGAGTGGATTTTCTTCCAGCAACTGTTGAAATAAAGCATTTAAGGAATTTTCTGGATCAACTGAATTTCCCTTAAAGTTCGGCAGATTAAAGTCTCCGATCAGTAGAAGTCTGCCGCGGTATCTGGTAGCCGTTAAGCGTTAAGCTGAGTCAACGGTATTGTCCATGAACGCCAGTTTGACTCTGTCAATCGAGACCGTGTCGTGTCGACCGGCGCGGTCAATCACAACTGTTTTTAGGGACCGCTTAATCACCCTAAATGGTCCATGTCGTTTCGGAGAAAGACATACTGGCAATCTGCCAATTCCTTCCGCATGTATGACTGTTTGGCTTGAAGTCACGGGGGTGGTGGGTGGGAACGACTCATATAGTGTCGCAAGCGCGCCACGTAATCTCCATAGGCAAATGGTGATTGCCTAGCAGGGGAGATATATTCACCAGGTAATGCAATGGTTAGACCGTAAGTTAACTCGGCGGCGGTGGCTTGTAAAGGGGTTTTAAAGGTTGATCTTAAACCTAGGAGGACAATCGGTAGGACTTCGGTTCAGTTAATGCCTCCGTGTGCCATTAACGCGGCTTTTAATTGCCTGTGCAACCTTTCCACCATACCATTCGCCGCAGGGTGGTAGGCAGTAGTTCGGTGATGTTGGCAACCAAGGGTATCCAGCGTCATCGAAATGGGAACCTCTGTCCAATGTAACGATACTCGGACAACCGAACTGTGCTACCCAACTTTCAAATAAAGCGTGTGCCACTGTCTCTGAAGAGCAGTTTGGTAGCGAAACGGCCTCGGGCCACCTGGAGAAACGGTCTATGCAGGTGAGGATGTATGTATAGCCACGTGAAGGTGGTAACGGGCCAACAAGATCTACGTGGATGTGAACGAAACGCTCATCCGGTTCGAGAAAAGCTCCTAGTGGGCTTTTTATGTGTCGGTGGATTTTTGTGCGTTGACAATCACCGCATGCCTTTGCCCATGCCAGAATGTCCCTACTGGCTTTCGGCCAGATAAATCTACCCGTAATTAGTTTAACACTAGCACGGATGCCAGGGTGGGAAAGATTATGTAAGGTATCGAAAACTTGTCTATTGAACGCAGACGGAATCAGAGGTTGGGGTGCAGCTTGCGAGACGTCACACAGGATATCACCCGAGCCATCGGGCAACGGGAGAGGTCGTGTGTCAAGGGAAGTGAAATCCCTTAGCTGCGAAATTTCGGCGTCAACAGCTTGTTCTGCAGCGATTTCTTTTAGGTCGAGAGAAGATGGCAAATCTACCACGCTTATTCTAGAGAGAGCGTCAACGACAGGGTTTTGAGCACATGAGATATGTTGTATGTCAGTCGTGAATTAACTGACAAAATCCAGGTGTCTCGTCTCTCTTGTGGAGTATCCATCCGCCGATCTGCTCAGTGAGTAAATGATGGGCTTATGATCAGTAAATACGGTAAACTACCTGCCCTCCAGAATGTGGCGGAAGTGTTTGATCCCAAGGTATATTGCTAGTAGCGCTCGACCGAATGTGCTATACTGAGTCGCTGCAGGTTGGAGTCGTCTCGAGAAAAACGACATCGGGAACCATGACCCGTCAACATTTTGTGGAAACACTGCTCCCACTGCTTCGGCGGATGCGTCTGTGAATAACGAAAGAGGTGCATCTGGCCTATAGTGGTTGAGGGATCTCATAGCGACCATATGTTTTTTAAGCGACGCGAATGCCGATTTGGCTTCCTCCGTTAACCACAACGTCTTGGCGTTACCATGGAGAAGATCGCTTAATGGCTGGGAGACGCGCGCGAACTGTGGGATAAAACGTCGGTAAAAGTTTACCAGCCCAAGGAACCGTCTAAACTCTTTAAAGGAGGTGGGCTCTGGGAAGTTTAGGATTGTTCCCGTATTTTCTTCCAGTGGCAGAATACCCGGAGCCGAGAGCCGATGACCTAGGAAATCGACTGTTTTCTGACCAAAACTGCACTTGGTCGCGTTGATCGTAACCCTATGACTGGTGTTTATCACTGTCGGGAACTACTCGGAGAAATACACAACGTGATATCAAATTCACGCCAAAAATCTCAAAGGGAATCTGGCAAATTAGCAGCTAAATCGAGTGACGAAATTTTCCGACAACCCGTCATTTTCCGTCAACTCCGCCCAATACCACACAAACCAACCGCAGCCGTATCGATTTTTGTGCTCTGATTTGTACTTTTAGTTGACCCCGTTAACATGAAACAATCTGATGTTCGCGAAACGTGCGTCGTCTGCATGAAAGTCGTCAGTGGTAAGGTCAAATCTGTCACGTGTCAAAACTGTTCCCACAAATGCCACGCAAAATGCGACAAATCATTGACCTCGGATGCGCTATCGATCCTGATGGATGAAAACATGCCTGGTGTATGCTATGTGTGCAAAAGTTGTCGAGCTAAACCAAACGCAGATTTAACTGCTCGAACAAGTGTTGCGCAAAGCAACCTAGATGATCGGATGCTGAGCTTAGAGCTTATCATACAAACGTTGAAGACATCGGTAGAGACTCAAAATTCTCAGTTTGCCAGTATGTTTTTCAATAAATCGGAAACTACTGACGGTAATACCAGTCAGATAAACGCTAAATCTTCGATCTTTCAACATGAATGTTCAGTTGTTGCAACTCTGCCGGAGTGTCTTGAGGAGCGTCCTTTTCATCAAAAGGCCACCTTTACAAATGCGACTGTTAAAGGCCTGTCTGCCCAAAACATCCCTGGTTCGCAAAAAGGTACGAAGCCAAAGCCACCTGCTCACCCGAATCATCAGCGAAAACCTTTAGGTTCAAAACCAAAAGTCATCGTGCAAAACACTCCCAAAGTGGACACTATTGGTATTCCATCTAAGGTAGTTGAAACGTCCAGCAACCAGCGAAAGCGCCAAACACAGAGTGTACATTCAGTCCATGGACTAAGTGTGATTTGCACCAACGTAAAGGAAACGAGTGCCACCTTACTAGGGGACAGGCTAAAGCACGATAAAGAAGAATGGAAAAGGTTGTGCAACAACATGGACTTGGAGCCAGTTGAACCACTATCATTGATACGACTAAGTCGTAAACCTACTTCTTCAAATCTGGACCAGCCAAGATTGCTTAGAATCACGGTTCGTTCTGAAAGGGATCTTGAAAACATCTTACTATCCGCTTTTCTCCTGCGTAAGGAGCGTTCAGAGACTACTGCAAGGATCTTTGCTGATGTGCCCTGGTGGGAAAGGGCCCGAAAGGACCAGCAACAAAACCAAACGAAACAGAGGGATGATCGAAGTATAATCCTTTTGGGAGTTCCAGAAGCTGATGAAGCAACTGATAAAGCGGTGCAGCGCAAACACGATCAGTTACAATGGAGATTCCTCAGTGATATACTTGGTTTGCATGATGTAGCTGTGACGGACACGTTCCGCATCCCCAAATCTACGAATTATAAGGGCATCGGTCCTAAGCCCCTTAAAATAACGTTCTTGCGTAACGATATGTTGAACACGGTCAAAACTCGTTGGGAAAATGGCCGCAGAATAATCCCGCGAGAAATTAGACTAGGTGCATCGAAACGCCATATTGGAAAGATAGATGCACCACTAAGTTCATCAGAAACACTACCAAGTCAATCAGTTGTTGACGTGTCAGAAACAATTTCAGCCGATACGATAGATCACTGTGTTCCAACAGTACAACCCCAAAACGATCAAGCATCCCTGCAAGCAAAAAACCTTCAGTTGCCGACTCTGGAGGAGTCGGCCTAACATATATTCTGCACTCCACTAGCCTTCTTCCCCACACCCCATCCTTGTTGAGAAAAACAACTATGAAATGCATCTACACCAACGCACAATGTCTCGGAAACAAAATCGGTGAACTGCGTGCAGTTTTTTTGAGATGTTCACCAGACATCATCGCCGTAACGGAAACGTGGCTGCAGACTCAGCAAACAAATAGTGAACTTGAATTACCAGGAATGTCACTTATTCGTCATGACCGTGAAACCAGAGGAGGAGGAGTAGCTTTGTATTATAGCCAAAACCTTCTGTGCCGTGAGATTACGGATCCAGACATCGTGTTACTGGATACACTCTGGTGCTCAATCCGACTAGCTAACGGTGAAGACTGTGTTTTGGGAGTAGTATATCGCCCACCGTCTGCACAGGAAACTTACAATCTGGCCCTACTGGATAAAATTCGCATGGTTACTTCCAGATACACTTGTGGATTTTTGATTATGGGTGACTTCAATTTACCGAATCTGCAGAGCAGCACCATTTACCCAGAACACTCCCTCGAGCGCGCATTCAGTGAGTTGTTTGACGATATTCCTCTTTATAACCACATTACATGTAATACCCGATACCGCGGAAACGATTTACCCTCACTCTTAGATCTCGTTCTGACAAGCAATGAACATGACATTGATAACGTTGCTTACGAAAGTCCACTGGGACTAAGTGATCACGTCGTCATCCAGTTTGACTATCTGTTTGAAGCTGTAAGAACAAATGATGCCCGTAAAAGAGTTAGGCGGATCAACACTATGGCGTTGAGTGATGCTCTGAAAAACACGTTAACTGCCAACCGGAAACCAGCAACGTACATGACTTTTGGATATGGCTAATATCTAATCTCAAAAGTTCAATCGAAGTGAGCTCCGAATTTGTCCTCAGGAACTCAAGAAAAAACTTTGAATTTAAATTAAGAAGCCGAACTCGTAAGTGGTTAACGGTACGAAACATTGCTTGGCGACACCATCGGCAAAACCCATCATCCGAGACCTGGGAAACATTCCGTTTACTGCGGAACAAAGTAAACAAATTTGTCATCCAAGACAAGTTGTGCTTCCAAGAAGTGATATCAAGCATGATGGAGCGAAACCCCAAAATACTATATCGTATGGTTAACGATCAAGCTAAGGTGAAACCTGGAGTAGCGTCCGTGAACACATCAGCTGGACCAACAACAACTGCAGCAGAAACTGCTGATGCTTTAGCCACGTTTTATTCATCGGTATTCAACCCGATACAACATGCAATAAACAGCCCAAATCCAACACTTTCAAACACGGTTGCCCTAAGTGAAATAAGTGTCACTGAGAAACGCGTCCTCCAAGGTTTATTTAATCTTAAAACCGGAAAGTCTCCTGGGGCCGACGGAATAACCCGAAAATATTGAAGCAATTTGCGAGTTTGGTGTACAAACCACTCACTTATCTGTTCGAGCAAACACTGGCAAGTGGAGTGATTCCTACAGATTGGAAACGAGGAATAATTTCACCAATTTACAAAGGTGGAAATCGCTCCGATGTTTCCAACTACCGACCCGTTACTCTGTTACCAGTGATTTCAAAATTACTTGAGCGACTCATTGTTGACGATCTAATGAAACACTTCGAGAATAATCAGTTGCTTTCGAGGAACCAGCATGGATTCAGACGAAATTATTCCTGTTTGTCTAATTTACTGGTAACGCTAGATGATTGGACTAAATCGGTAGATAAAGGACAAGCAATACACGCGTGCTACTTGGATATTTCAAAAGCATTCGATCGTGTTGACCATTCCCTACTACTGCAGAAACTTGAAAGGCTTGGTATCACTGGAAAGTTGCTGAATTGGCTAAATGACTACCTAACAAATCGCACTAACCAGGTACGTGTTGATGGTGCATTATCCAAACCAATTGCAGCAACTAGCGGAGTTCCCCAAGGCTCAGTCCTTGGTCCGATCCTCTTTCTGGTTTATGTCAATGAAATACCGGAAATTGTTCGATGTAACATTTCGTTATTTGCGGACGACATAAAGATTTGGCGCAGCATTCGTAGTCCAGAAGACTGTCTGCTATTACAAAAGGATCTTGATACGCTTCACAGCTGGTCGTTGAAGAACAAACTGCCGTTTAACTTCAACAAATGCAGGATATTGAATGTGGGGAATGTAGTAGAGTTCACATATCACATAGGTTCGCATGTCCTTGAAAATTGCAGTGAAAAAAAAGATTTGGGTGTCTGGATATGCTCCAGTTTAAAAACATCACTTCAAACTAACAGTGCTTTTAAAAAAGCAACACGTGTTCTAACTCTACTCAAACGTGTATTTGGGAAATTTTCGCCCAAGATATTACCAAGGATTATGAATACATACTTGAGACCAGTCATGGAATACGGTGTGCAATAATGGTCTCCGTGGCTCAAGAGGGATGTGGAACTTATGCAGCGAATCTATCACCGCTCAACGAAACTAGTTCTTAGCATCCGAAACAAACCATATAAAGAAAGGATAGCTCAACTGAATCTGTTCGACTTTCCCTATCGACGAATCAGAGGATATATTATCCTACTTTACAAAATAATCCATACCCCGAACAACCCTTTACAGGATTTATTCACGCGAAGGGATACGAGGCATTATCGGACCCATGAATATTTGTTGGTGGTAAACCATTCCCGCCTGAACTGCAGAAGCTAATTTTATTATGTCCGTGTCTGTTTTACTTGGAAAAGTTTGCCTTGAACCTTGCTCACGCAATAAAACTTGCATGACTTTTTAAAAGGAAATTAGACGAATTTTATTGCAGATTCGTTTCCAGAACACTTATATACGTTTAATCTATGTTCTTATATTGTTTATACAATAAATTTAAATTTTTTTTAACACCCCATCCTGTGTTTTGTTGTTAAGGCTTGTGCTTTTTAGACCATTAAAAACCTTGAATTACATTGAAAACGAATCAAATAGTACAGCAAGGTGAACGAACATGGTCGGCCTTAGAGGAGATAGCGATGCTGAGGAACGTCGTCGAGAGAAACGGGCGCGAAAATTCAGGCCCCGGCAAACCTGATCCGTAAATCGCTGGAAGGTTTGAGCCGCATTGCGCAGGCCGAAGGCATACGAACGAACTCGTAGAGTCCAAACGGCGTAGTAACGGCCGTCTTCGGTATATCCGCTTCGGCTACTGGGATTTGGTTGTACGCCCTAACCAGGTCTATCTTGCTGAAAATGGTGCATCCGTGAATATTGGCCGTCAGGTCCTGAATATGCGGAATGGGGTACCTATCGGGTACATACGCCTTGTTCAGCCTACGGTAATCACCACAGGGGCGCCAATTGTTTATGGTCTTTTTCGGGGCCATATGCAACGGAGAGGACCAGGGGTTACTAGATGGCCATATGATGCCTAATTGTAGCATGTGCTGGAACTTTTGCTCGCTATCTGCAACTTTTCAGGCGGTAATCGTCTCGGTCTTCCGTAAACCGGAGCACCACTGGTGGCGATGTGGTGTTTTACTGGTGTAGTAACCGCCGGTAGTGCAGTCGATGACCATTGAAATAATTTAGGATATTTCGCGAAAGACGTGGCAAAGCAGGGTTCTATTTCGCATAAATGTAACACAGGGGAAATCTGTGTATCTCTACTCGGGGTACCAAGAGCTTTAAGACGAGCAGTCCCATCTATCAGCTGCGATCGGCGAGAATCGACAAGAATGTTGAACGAGTGCAAGAAATCAACGCCTAGGATCGCAAATGGAACCGCAGCGATTGTAAAAATTCAACGGAATTCAAGACGTAAACCTAAATCAATGGTCATGGAGCGTTGACCGTAGATTGTTATAAGGGATCCGTTAGCTGCCTTTAAGTGTTGACTCATCGGATTGGACGTTGCGCGGGTGTCTACCGTCAGTACACTGATTTCGGCACTGGTGTCTACCAGAAAACGTTGTCCTGTGGATTTATCCTTTATAAAGAAGAGACGACTCATACTCTTCGGGACCAACGACAGTAGTCGTCGTGAGGTGTCGATCCGAGATTTCGCTGGCGATGTGCGATAGGCGCAAGGTTTAATGCAAGGCCGCGCATTATCGCTGTACTTCCGATGGATCCAGCAAACGGGTGACCGAGTGTGATTACTCGAGCCTTGGCGGGATGGGGTATGTGATCGTGACTTACTGTTGAGTGTGAGGTTTCGAACCTCATTGCGTTAAGTTTCAACATCAGACAGGAGATCCGTATTGGTGATTTCCGATGGATTACCTTGTGTGTGTGATCGTCCTGCGGTTACCGTGGAAATATGGACATCTGGATAGGGACGGATACATTCAGCGATGTTGTCCGCCATTTCCGTATGCTCAGATACCGGAGTGCTTTTTGTAGCAACCATGATGGGTTGCACACACTCAGGTAAACGCCAGAGCCATAGTTCCTTTATTAAAGACTCGTGCATGTGCGATGACCCTAGCGGGCGGCGTATCTCCATTAGTAAGATAGATGACTTTTGTTGGCAATTTCTAAGTTTCCGAACAGCTGCTGTAGCCTAGATCGTTCAGATGGGACCGTGCGAAAAATCACGGCTTGTTTGACGATACGGTAGCGGTCACCTAAGGGTGCAGTCAGGACTGCGTCGCGTACCTGTAACAACACATCCGCGGGGAGTTTCTGCGGTAAATGTGAAAACATGGCGGAGTCATTTCTTATATTTTTACAACTAAATTCAGTTTCTAAAAATGAAACCAATACTCAGGGTCCTGTGGAATAAAACTGGGTATTGTAATGACCCTCGTGGCAAAAATAACGCGTTTAGAATCACTCATGATAAACAGGAGCAATTGATGCAAAAAATGCACGATTAAACGAGGTAAAAAATAATTACCTGAAAACTCCGATGTAAAGCGGGAAAATGACATACCGGATAAGATACACGAAGGATGCGTGTATGTCGGGCTCACCAATTTGTAGTACACGAAGGATTCGTGCAATCACGTCGGGCTCAACGATTTGGAGTACACGAAGGATTCGTGCAATCACGTCGGGCTCACCAATTTGTAATAGTCTGACCACTACAATAATGTCCCCAAGAATGTTGGAGAAAAGGCACAGGAGATGAAAGGTTTATCGCGGTAGCCAAAAGGTGCACGAAGGTACAGCGGAAGCAATCACGGAACACCAATCAACGGAAAGTGTCTTATCAAGGTCAATTGTTATGTACAGTAAAACAATGTTGTTACATCTCCTTTCTTTATGCTGCTGCATACCCAGACTTCATGATACTTTTCCGACTCGGTCCAGCTCCTAATCGTCTGCCCAAAGTGATATTGGTACAGGAATGGCTTACCGATTCGCAGCACCTAGCATTATTGTAAATTACATGGTACCTTATTCCTTATCGGCTATTCGTGTGTTCGCTGGCTTCTTAGATAAGAACAATAAGGCTAATATTATGCAATGTAGTAGGTGAATATGCGGTTATTTATTTAGACTACTTCCTCGTGTTTTGCAGATATACGAGAATTTCAGTTATTAATATTTAAACGCTTGTGAATAAGGATAAGGAAACGTGCCACAAAGAAACTGTGTAATAGTATTGGGTGATTTCAATTCTAGAGTTGGTGCGGATTACGAATCTTGGCAAAACTGTCTCGGGAGGTTTGGTGTAGGTAAAACCAATGAAAATGGACTACGGCTTTTAGAATTATGCACACAGTTCAGTTTCTGTGTTAGTAACACTTTCTTTCAAACAAAACCACAGCATAAGGTCTCATGGAAACATCCTCGCTCTAAGCACTGGCACCAGCTTGATCTTATTCTTGTTAGGCTCACTAATATAGGAAGCGTACTTCTCACCAAATCATATCACAGCGCAGACTGTGACACTGATCATTCGCTGGTCTGTGCAAAACTGAAGCTTTCCTACACGAGATTTCACCGCACCAAATTGTCTGCTAAGCCTAGGATAGACGTCACTCGCATGTGCGAACCTAATCTAACCGCGCATTTTCGGACGTTTCCCACCACACTCACTCGCGAAATTACTAAACACTTACATACATCCTGTCGTTGACTACGCTGTACAAGCTTGGACGCCATGGATGGAAAAAAACATCTCGCTCCTCGAACGAATTTATCACAAGGCAACCAAAATTGTTACCGGATTGAATAATTTACCCTTTGAGCAGCGACTGACCAGACTTGGACTGTGCACCCTCGAGCGCAGGCGTATCCTACACGACCTCACTCTGACATATCGAATCATCTATGCGAAATCCCACCCTCTCAAACACCTCTTTAAGTTTGGTTCGGTTGTCCCCACACGCAGCCACCCTTTGACCCTTCAAATCCCACACTCACGATTGAATTGTCGTCGTCACTTCTTCGCTGTTCGTGTATGCTTCTTGTGGAATAGCTTGCCGACAGATATTGTTACCTCAGCGAACGAGCACATCTTTAAACAAAGGTTACGAAACCTTATGTTGAGTACTACTGCGTTGGCCCCTACATATTGATGTCTATATTTTTTAACGCACGGAACTACCGTCCATCCCTCAGTCTGTGTCGCCATTGAGGATTATTTTTGCTCCACCTATGAAGAAAACGGAGATGATCATACAAGTAACGATTTTTTTTATAAATTTTTTATAAGTATATCCTATGGTACTGTACAGCAATTTGCTTTTTTAACCATAAATCTTGAATCTTGATTTGCAAAAGCCTTCACAGCCGATTTCAGCAGGACAACCCCACTTGAATCGGCTTCAGAAAACTGGGAATCGATAAAATGCTGCATATGCCGAGTCGCACTTTCCACTTTCGGTCCGAAGAAAGCTCGAACGAGCGACTGGTTCGAAGCAAAAGCTTCTGAGATGACTGCTGTGTTGGATGAGAAACGGTCAGCATTCTTGAGGTTCAAAGGTATGCCAACAGATGAAAACTTACGACTTTTAAGAGCAGCCAGAAATAAGGTCCAGCAGACTGCAAGGCGATGTGCAAATCACTACTGGACAGAAATTAGCCTTAGTATCCAGAAAGCTGCGGATACTGGAAATTTTCACTGCCTGTATGATGGGATCAAAGAGCCATTGGTCCAAGCAAACTTAAAATGGCTCCCATTAAGTCTGCATCCGGTGGCCCGATTGTGGACAAAACTCAGCACATAGAAAGATGGGTAGAGCACTTCTCCTCTCTCTACTCTAGGGACAGTACCGTTTCACCACATGTATTTGAAAATGTCGAGCGGTTGCCGACTATTGAAAATCTAGATACTCCACCTACTCTTGAAGAGCTCAATAAGGAATCGACCGCTTAGCGAATGGTAAGGCCTCTGATGACGACGGAATTCCACCTGAGCTCATTAAATGCGGTAGAGCAGCATTATTACAACCTCTTCACCATTTGCTTCTTCAGTGCTGGCAGGTGGTGTGTGTCCCACAAGAGATGCAAGACACAAAGATCATCACGCTATTTAAGAATAAAGTAGATAGAGGCGACTGCAACAATTGCAGAGGAATCTCCCTTCTGAATGTTTCAGCTGATAGAATTTAATCCGAATCTCAATGTGGCTTTCGCAAGGGAAGATCAACCGTTGACATGATCTTCTCCCTGAGACAACTTCAAGATTTAGCGAAGGCATTCGACTACGTCAGCAGGGAGGGTCATTCAAAATGCTTGATTTGAAAGCTGCCCCCAAAGACTGCTGAAGCTCGTTATTTCGTTCCACTCAGGCATGAAGGGCTCAGTCCATTTTAACGGTTTCAGCTCAGAAGCCTTTGAAATTCGCCGAGGCGTCAAACAAGGGTGTGTTCTTGCTCCCACGCTTTTCGGATTTTCTTTGCTCTGCTTCTGAAGCACGCTTCCAGGACGTGGAGAGAAGGTATTTATCTACGCACTCGAAGTGATGGCAAGCTTTTCAACCTAAGCCGGTTGAGAGCACAAACCAAGGCATGAAATGTGCTAATCCGTGACCTGCTGTTTGCCGACGATGCAGCCTTTATTGCTCACTCCGAAGAGCACCTTCAGTCTCTAATGGACTGTTTTTCGTCGACATGCAAAGACTTTGGGCTAACAATCAGCATGAGCAAGACCAAAGTCATTGATTAAGGGACTGTATCGCCTCCCTTCATAACTGTTGGAAACTGTCAGCTTGAATCAGTACATCAGTTCACATATCTTGGTCTAACCATTGCGGATAACCTCTCGCTAGACACGGAGATTGATAAGCGGATTGGCAGAACAGCTGTCATTCTGTCCCGTTTGAACTCTCGTGTTTGGGTTAACCGCAAGCTGACTGTTAAGACAAAGATGATGGTGTACAGCGCGTGCATACTAAATGCTTTACTGTACGGCAGCGAAACCTGGGCCACCCACGCAAGACACGAACGGAAGCTGAATGCTTTCCATCTACGAAGCATCCGTCGTATCTTGAACATATCGTGGGTGGACAGAGTGACTAATGCTGAAATGCTTTCAAAAGCTGGTCTACAGAGCATGCTCACTCTATTGCGACAGCGCCGCCTGCGCTGGCTTGGTCATGTCTACAGAATGGAAAATAGTCGTATTCCGAAAGATCTACTCTACGGTGAGTTGCAACTAGGAAGTCGACCATTGAGCAGACCGCACTTGCGGTACAAAGACGTTTGCAAAAGAGATATGAAAGCTCTTGACATTGACCCGGCGAGTTGGAAAGAACTTGCTCCTGACCGCTCACATTGGAGGCATTCTGTAAAGCGTCGTCTGCAAGCTGGGGAGGAGCAGATACAGCTCTTGGCTGCTGAACGCAGATCACGCCGCCGGCGTGCAACTGACGCAATACAACCGAGTTCTGACTTTCATTGCCAGCGCTGTGGGAGAGATTGTTCCTCCCGAATCGGACTGTTTAGTCATTCAAAAAGTTGCAAAACATGAAATTCATGCGATGTGATGTACATCCATGGTAGACATCGACCGAAGGGTATTTTAGTCCATAGCAAAATCGCTATTCTACAAGGTTGACCGCCTCTGCAGCGATGATGCAGATAAGAGACGAGCTCATGAAGAAGTCAGTCGCCGACTTGCAAATCATGGTTACCCCAAGAACTTAATTAAGCGCCAATTGAATGGAGTTAAACATCCGCAACCGAAGGCGGAAATGGTTTGGCGACCTACGGTATCTATACCGTATGCCAAAAGCGCCTCCGAAGGAATAAGTCGAATCTTGAATAGCGCAGGTATTAGAGTAACATATAAGGTAGGTAGAACTCTCCGCTCCGTATTAATGCATCTCAGATAAGACTCCTTTAGGTTGTGCGACGAACTGCATCTACCAAATCAACTGCAAGGGTTGCACGGGTGTTTACATTGGGCAAACGTCTAGAGAACTCTGCACTAGGTTAAACGAACACAGGAAACGAGTGGGAAAGCGACCCCGCAATCCCAGTGAATATCAATCACTGATTCGGCCCTAGCTGAACACGTGCTAGACACTGGACACAGCGTAGATCTTGATAACGTGAAAGTGATAAGACGGGGTGTGAAATCTTATAGGGAAAGACTTCACGCCGAGGCTGTTGAAATAACAAAGGCTGGGGCGAATGCGGTGAACAAGGTGGATGGGGCGGATATCTCAACAATCTGGCGCTCGGTTTTGCAGCGGATAATATATATAAACGACTTGCCTACTGTATTACAGTCGTCCGTGCTTATTTTCGCTGATGACGCAAAGCTTTGGCGCAAGATAGACTCCACAGACGACATACAGAACCTGCAACGGGATCTCGATATGATTCACACTTGGTCCATAGACAACGAAATGCCCCTGAATGCTTCGAAATGCAGCCTATTGTCTCTCAACAGCAAGTCGAGCAAAGAATATTATCTTGGTCGCACTGTTATTAAACCCGCCTCCTTCGAAAAATATTTAGGTGTGATTATCCAATCAGACTTAGGAAACTCAATGCAATGTCGACTGGCTGCCTGCAAAGCTGAAAACAACTTGGGTCTCCTTAAAAGAGTCCCAGGTTCGTTTGACCCCAATATTGCCTGCAAATTGATTTCAACGTACATCCGTCCTCATGTTGAATATGCTATACCGGCATGGGATCCTTGGTTGAAAAAAGATATTCTGCTATTAGAAACTCCACAGCACAGAGCGACAAAACTCGTCCTGGGACTATCAAATTATCCATACGAAACGCGACTTAAATTATTGAATTTGCATTCGGCTGAATACAGATGGAAACGAGGAGCACTTATTTTCATTTGGACAGTGCTTAATCAAACAAATCATCCTTGCGGTCATTTGTTTCATCTTTCCCATAACACACATCTGCGAGGTCACCAATTAAAACTTTACCAACAGCATAGCAGGTTGAACTGCCGCAAATATGCATTTTCCGTTCGCAATGTGCAACTGTTTAAGTTTTCTAAAAATCACTAGATATCCACATGCAAAAGTATGTTTTTTATGTTTGACAATAATCTAACAATATTTTGATATTTTTACCATCCGACCCGATGTACATTTTTGTGGGTCTTATTAAGCATAGCTTTTTACCTGCATATAATCTATGAATAAATCTATGAATAACGAACATCACACCTAATACGCGCATGATTGCGTAAGCAGTGTCGGCAGACGCTGACCTGTGCAATTAATAATCAATTAGGGATGAACACAGCAATTAGGAGGTGTGAACACAGGATTGGTCAAGAGAATGCCATTTATGCCTGAACACTGTTCGTACCGACACCCTTGGTTTGACGAAGCTTCTGTGTTCAGAAGCGAAACGTTACCAAAAACTTACTATAACCGATTCATTGCAAACTTTATTTTCATGATTACGGACTCCCGATCGGTTTCGAATATTTTCAAATACTGAATAAAGGGCTATTAAATTGAGCCACTTTTATCTTGCATTTTATTATGTTGACATACGGATAGTTTTACAATCAGAACCATTGTTGTTTAGCATCTTGAAGGATATCGTATAGTAAGAAAACAAAAAGCAATCGCATACACAATTTATTACACAATCCTTGATTCAATAAGCACAAGCTATGCACATGGATTTCTGAACCCGCTATATTAACTAACGCCATCCTTTAATCAAATCATACAACTGAGCAGGAGCTGCAGATCGTAAAGTTAGCGTCGAAGCGTGAAGTGCACGATCAATCATGGACGAGATGCAGAAGCACATCCTCTGGCATCACAGAAAAGTAGAAATCATAGAAAATACCGACGACAACAATTGCAGGAATTTTATCAGAACAGATCGAGTGACATAATTTTCGAGATACGAGAAGTGAAAGGATAACGCCAGCCGCTATTGATCGACAACCAATTCGTCAAACGAACCCAAACTGATTAGAGCTTGAATTAATCAGTTCGCGCGACATCGAACGACAAATCGAATCAAAGTTACGACCGGTGCAGACCCATTGAGGATAGTGTTAGGGAAACGTTATTTACTTATATAAGCGAGTCGGGTGTTTAACGTTCTCGCTGGAGCAATAAACATGTTTGACCATTTGGCATTCTCTTGCTGTTTGGGATTCGTCGGTGAAAGAACTCGACGTTGGAAACGTTGACCTTAGGGATGAAACCATACACAGTCGACAAGTGGGTGTGAAAAGCGGGAGTTGGCGTGATTAATGTTGCATCCTCAATTGAACTGATGGCATTAGCAACCACCATCTGCATTATGGCAAACAGGATTGATGAATAGAAATGAATGAAATAATAAACAACTGCTTGTAATATGCAATGCTAATGACATTCAAATGGATCTTGGGATTTGACAATAGCATCTAAGTATTTGACGTTACAATGTTCTAGTTTTCAAAGTTCAAACCATATCCAAAAGATGTATAGAGGAATTTCATTATGATTTGCGTATGCCTGCTAATCTTCTTACACTATTAAAAGTTTAAGAGAATCACTATAATCCTACGCACAGAATGGTACTGAGAAATTTTCCACGGAACCAAGCAAATCAACTTCAGACTATATTCCGTGTTGTTTGCATCGCTATTAAAGTTAGACAGTCCACCTGAATTCTAGTTGAAGAGCCGTGAAACGTCGAACGCAAGTATGTGAATTTTAAGCCATAGATCATACACCTTCTATTAAAAATACTCAGAGTTTGCACAATCGTCACAACATTTGTAAAATTAAATAGAAGAAAGCTGTTATCTCAGGACTTCTGCAGTTAGCGCTGTTTGACTTAGTGAACACATTGTGCGTAACGGAAATAACACGCACGAAATTCGCTGACCCTTATCATTAAAACGACGAGAATATGTTTCCTAAATTCCTTTTCGTTGAAAACCCGCTCTGGAAGCGACTAAACCATTATGAGTAACTGAAATATGTTCACATAAAACAGTTTGTTCGCATCGCATAAACAATTGGCAGTAGCGGCCAGTGTAACCTTAATGGTTAATGTAATGCTGCACACGTTTGATGATCACGTCATATTTGTCGCCATGAAATATAGCGGAAAATCGATAGCACTGGATCGATAACGCACGTGAAATTAATAAAGAAACTAAGAGAAGGTGAGCAATCTGCACAATGCAAACGTTGAGCCAAATGAACAAAATTCTAATGTTTTCCTTGGCAAGATAAAATGGCACTGGAATTTAAAATACATAATTGTAGCGTACAGATTGCTGACTGTGATCCGGGCTAAACATCAAACAAACATGTGAACGGTTTGAGCATGGGCCTAGAGTTACGCACCAAATCTCATTCCACATTGGTATTCACATTATGCTTCAGAGGTGAAAGCTTAACAACTATTAAATGTTCATAATATTGTTTACTGACCGTTAACTCAGGCTACACGAAATTATTAAAGTGAATTGACCCACGGTTAGACTTAGGTGGTTTACGCGTCTTGCGTATAACATGCAAGTTGCTCTTTCATCCATTGCCTATTGATTCTCCTTTTAAAACTGATTAGTTTATAAATGTAGTTTGTTGACTGAGACTTTCGTTATTCACAATCATGATAATTCATTACAAACAATAGAAGAACACATGTTCCGTATAGTCTCATCTGAGTTTTATGCAAATTTACAACGAAAGTTAATGTAAGTCACCAAGAGTTGTCATGAGTATGATCTTCGCAAAAGTTACCAAAGTATTCGTCCAAATTCGTTTTAAAATCATTCAACGATTATTCGAAAGTGAGTTCCACATTTGATGACTGTTTGATGATGTCTCAAACATGAGGTCAAGTTCCGAACGCACTCGTTTGTATGGATGTCATCAAGGATGCACTTGTTATTTGATTTCGAAAAGGAAGCGCAAACTGGGCATACGTCCAAGATAACTTATCCGAAACACCGTGATTAGATCCAACCACATACGACAGTATGCCAAATAATGTAATCCAAGTGTACGATATATATAATCGTATGTTTAATGTCGCACGAATCGTATTATCCGAGACGCTGATCAAATCTAGTTAGCCGAGGCTCCGGTTTCCAAACGAGAGCGTATGAGGGTTGGATATAAATAGCGCATAACGTCTTCCGACCAGACATGGAATCTACACTTCAGTGAACACAACATTCGAAGGCTGGGTAAACACTGTCGGTATTTAATTTGGTTTAGTGGTCGTGTGCCAAATTGAAACCCAGAGCTTTCGACAGAACGTGGATTAACTCTACTGACTTTTAACGAGCAATGGTTCTTCCTGAATCAGTGGAGATCAACACGGTATTTGAATAAATTGGAGAACGATTGGGAATCCATAGTCATGAAAAGAATCTGATAGCAACCCCCGCAATTCCAGTAAATACCAATCAATGAAAAAGAAGAAAATGGACAAAATGCTCATTTGCATGCATTTCCCTCATACGTACCCCGCGACGGTTTCGTGCTGTTTGCACTAATCAGGTAGGGATAGTAGAATCAGAATCCGGGTGCACTTGAAACAGTGAAAGAACGCAAAACAGGTTACGCTGGTATGACACTGTTGGATAAGGTAGTTACGACCAACCTGTTCAATCACATGTGCTCAATACATGTAGATAGGGTTTAAACACAAGATCATAACAGTGCTCATTTGCATGTACTTCCATCACACACACCACGACACAAGGTTTTATTCGTGTACACCAGTTTTCCGGGATTCTGTCTTACCTGAACACTCGATAGACACAGGTAAGAGCGTGGATCTTGATAACGTGAAAGTGATGAGATGTGAAACCATACAAGGAATGAATACACGATGAGGCGGTTGGAATTAAAAAGGCAGGTTTGAATGCCGTTAAAACGGGAGATGATGCGGATAATTCCACAATATGGCATCCGATTTTGCTACGCGTAAGGATTAAAGTGCAAGGCATCTTATGCGCACACGGATTAAGCAAGGAGGCTTTTCGGTCAATCGACATTGATTACACATGCACCCCACGAAACAATCCAGGAATTACACAGTATACAGGATCCACAGGAATGCGCTCTTGGATGTGGTCACAGTGAATTTGAAGGGCAATTTCAATCCCCTAGCAGACGTATGTTATATAATATCCAACAACAGAGAGAGAAAATCTTCTGAAGGCCGCCTCAACCATGTAGCTGTGTTGGGAAGAAATGCCGCTTGACTATCTATCGCGTATCAAGAAAAAATATTCTAGCCAAGTAACACAGCGAAATTTTCGGGCAAACTGTGAAAACTGAGACAAAAACTATGAGATCGGTATTAGACGAACGAACGAATGCAGACAGCATTAATCAATCAAACGTTTGCAAGGTCAACTTCACAAACCGCTCACTGGATTCACTAAACTGCCAACCAGAACATCAGTTTATAGATTAAATCTTAATTCTCCATCACTCATGCAACCTTTCGTTATCCCCAGACAACTTCATAAATAAGGATTGCTTAGAAATGTGTTCCAACAGAGTTTGTAAATTCTAGTTCGAGATGAATAGTTTTGAAAAGGTGGACGCATGTTTTGGGAAATAAATAGATTCCGCGTACAGTGCACAGATTTTGATAAGTAGAAAAGAAGCATTATCTGTACGGAAGGATATTCACGAATTTAAATAACAGATAATCCGGTTCAATTTAGATGTCAAAGGCTGCAACCAAAAGCTTCGGCTTCCAAAAAGCTAATGGACGAGTTATTTTAAATCGGTACCAAAACATCCAACATATCACATAATCAGCTGATTGATTATTAATCATAAAAAAAGACTGAGGGCAATGTTAAACGGGGTTTCTACCCGGTTACGGTGTGCAACTGCGCAGGATTTGAGTTGTTGGCCTCCTACGGTCGATGTCGACCATGAATGTACATCACAATCGTTTGATTTTTTCATGTTCCGCAGCTTTTCGAATCACTAAACAGTCCGATTCGGGGAAACAATCTCACTCGCAACAATAGGCAGTACTCCCAAGAGAACCTACAGTCGCTAATGGACTGCAAAGACTTTGGTCTAAAAATCAGCATGAGCAAGAACAAAGTCCTTGGTCAAGGGACTGTATCGCCACCAATCATCACTGTTGGAAACTGTCAGCTCGAACCAGTACATCATATCACATATCTTGGTCTAACCATTGCGGATAACCTCTCGCTAGACACGGAGATTGATAAGCGGATTGGCAGAACAGCTGTCATTCTGTCCCGTTTGAACTCTCGTGTTTGGGTTAACCGCAAGCTGACTGTTAAGACAAAGATGATGGTGTACAGCGCGTGCATACTAAATGCTTTACTGTACGGCAGCGAAACCTGGGCCACCCACGCAAGACACGAACGGAAGCTGAATGCTTTCCATCTACGAAGCATCCGTCGTATCTTGAACATATCGTGGGTGGACAGAGTGACTAATGCTGAAATGCTTTCAAAAGCTGGTCTACAGAGCATGCTCACTCTATTGCGACAGCGCCGCCTGCGCTGGCTTGGTCATGTCTACAGAATGGAAAATAGTCGTATTCCGAAAGATCTACTCTACGGTGAGTTGCAACTAGGAAGTCGACCATTGAGCAGACCGCACTTGCGGTACAAAGACGTTTGCAAAAGAGATATGAAAGCTCTTGACATTGACCCGGCGAGTTGGAAAGAACTTGCTCCTGACCGCTCACATTGGAGGCATTCTGTAAAGCGTCGTCTGCAAGCTGGGGAGGAGCAGATACAGCTCTTGGCTGCTGAACGCAGATCACGCCGCCGGCGTGCAACTGACGCAATACAACCGAGTTCTGACTTTCATTGCCAGCGCTGTGGGAGAGATTGTTCCTCCCGAATCGGACTGTTTAGTCATTCAAAAAGTTGCAAAACATGAAATTCATGCGATGTGATGTACATCCATGGTCGACATCGACCGACGGAGGCCAACAACAACTCGGTCTATCGGCGTCAGTTGCACACCGGCGGCGTGATCTGCGTTCAGCAGCCAAGAGCTGTATCTGCTACTCCCCAGCTTGCAGACGACGCTTTACACAATAACTGGGTGGTCAAGAGCAAGTCCTTCACAACACTCGGGGTCAATGACAAGAGCATTCAAAATCTCATTTCCAAACGTCATTGTACCGCAAGTGAGGTATGCCCAATGGTTGACTTCCTGATTTTAGAATACGACTATTTTCATTCTGTAGACGTGACCAAGCCACCACAAGCGGCGATGTCTTAGTAAAATCACAGGATCACATACTCCCTGGAAAGAATGTGATGATCAAACTAAACAAGATTCTCAGCTAAAACAAAAACTTCACCGTTAGTGGTATTGATTTAACGTGAATGGTGTCTGAACAACTAGTTGAGAATTACGTTTGTGTATATAAAGCGTGTAATAATTTTCAATAACATCCATAGAAGCCATTGGTTATGTGGAGTTCATGAAATCGAAAAAGCCATACAAACAGAGGACGACAAGTAGTACGTCGCAGTTCACTTGTGTGTACATAAAAACACCGAGCGGTGGAATAATAATCGAAACTGGCCGATCACCATTAAAAAAGGGAAGGGCAAAGAAGCGAGCATGAACCACAACAGCGCAAAATGGCAAAACGTGACGACAACAGTGACGAGTGAAATGAAGACCGCAACAATATCACGATAGAAGTTGCGAACAACTCCTGAAAGCTGCTCAGACCGTGGAGGGACGAAACAACACAATCAAACAAGTTGGTGATGAGATGTTGACGAACAGGAAGCCAATCGGTTAACAGCATCCACCGCTGCTACCTCCACCGGAAGATGCATGACTCTGACTGGTGGTTGACGGGTTATGGTATGGTCCAAGTTTGATGCCGTTAGCCTGGAAAAAGAGAAATGCCGATCCATGATTTTGAACCGAAAAAAATTGAAAATCAAGATCGTACACAGGTGGAATTTTTCATCATGTCCAGGCATGTGAATCAACTGATCATGAAAAGTTGTTTGTATTGTGTACGAAAACACTTTACTAAGATGGTTCTATCCGCGGTATATTTTCTTACATGCATCATGGGTAGCAATCGAGCTCACAAAAGAAAAGCACGTTTAGCGTTGTCGACCAGCAGCTGGGTTATAGAATCGTTCGCTGTTCACATTCGAACAGTCAATGATGAAATCCGTGGGAGGCAGCGCTAAATGAGCGAATATGGAACGCCCATTACTTATGTAAAACGAAAGGGACACCGTCTTGGATTGATTTACCAACGGTACTGTGCTGTATGCCGAAATACGCTGGAGTCCTCACTACCATTTCTATTTTTATTTCCCCCTCATATCTGTCTAGGCCTGGGCAACCTGACAGTATCTTAGCCCACGTGCAGTCTCTCGCTGTGCGGCACTTTGCCTGGATCAGGCTTGTGCTTTCATACATACTTATAACTGTTTAGGTCTGGACAGACCGACAGTATCTTAACCTACGTGCAGTCTATGGATATGCGGTACTTTGGTTGGACACAGCCTTTAGATGTAATATGGTATGGTATGAAAGCACAAGCCTGATCCAGGCAAAGTGCCGCACAGCTGCACGTGGGCTAAGTTACTGTCAGGTTGCCCAGGCTTAGAGAGATATGAGTATGAAAAAAGAACAGGAAATAGTAGTGAGATTCCAGCCTGTTTAAGCATGCAGTTTGCTACCTCTAGCCAATCAATTTAGCACGGTGTTAGCCGCACAGCACGATTGCACATCCGTGTAATATGGTAGACTCGAATATTCATCCAGAACAGCAAACACATTAACGAAACCAACAAAGTCAAGAAAAAATCAACATACATCATTGTTCACATCAAGGATCCCTTCCTGAATTTTCTCATGGATGCATTTCGCAGTATCGATGAAAGCATCCTCCACATTAGCAGCGGTTTTGGCGGATGTTTCCATGAAAATCAAGCCGTGTTCCCTGGCAAACGCTTCGCCTTCTTCCCGCTGAACATCTCGACGGCTTTCTAAATCATTTTTATTACCTATCAACATGATGACCATGTTTGAACTGGAATGCTGTCGAGCGTCCTCAAGCCAGGAGGTTAGATGATTGAATGTTTCGCGTCTGGCATAGACATAACAATACAAGTTACCGTGTGATATCATAGACCAAGAGAGCCCCAGCAGCACCTCTATAATAGGAACGAGTGATCGAGCGGAACGATTCCTGACCGGCCTAGAATTGAGTGAGAATAACCAAAATATAATATACCGTGTCCCATATTTGCAGCTTTATCTGTTTACCACCGATTGTGATCATACGCGCACCGAATTCCACGCCGATTGTTAGGTCGTGTACTGGTTGAAACCGTTTGTCGGTAAACTGAAGAAGAAGGCATGACTTGCCCACACCTGTGGTGAAAAAAGGAAGTGATTTAATGGATAAATGAATAGAATGAAGCACGGTGCGTTGGAACATATCGGCATAAATATCAATTACATTGCATACCTAACGCCGTGCTAAAGTGATTTGCCATTGGTACTGAGGTGCTGTAGTACCATTACCATTTTAAAATCATTAATGAACGCACAAGCCTGATCCAGGCAAAGTGCCGTGCGGTCAGCGACTGCATGTGGGCTAAGATACTGTCAGGTGGCCCAGGCAATCATACAGTGCATCAGTGCTGCACGGAAAACACCACGCTCAATTGATTGGCCACTGGTCGGTCATTCAAACCTGTTACCGACAAGCGTTTAGTTTCGTTAATATACAACAGCAGACAACGCAGCAAAGTCAAAAATGATAAAATTTAGCGGTGGCGATCGGGAATTTCTCAATATCAATACGACATCGTCTACCGACCCGGACGAGAAAACCGTGTAGCTGATGCTTTGTCACGCATAATTTGCGGTTCTATTTTTCCTTCCATAGATCTCAAGCAACTTCACGAATCTCATTGCCACCATGGCGTAACTCGTTCATGGGTGTCAGAAACCTGCCACGCTCTTTAGAAGAAGTCAGAAGAATGACTTGCCGGATTTGTTGTGAAGTAAAGCCTCATTTGCACAAAGCAGCTAATTTGCATTTAATCAAAGCTACTCAGCCATTCGAAAGATTGCGTCTTGACTTCAAATGACCATTAGCCTCAACAACCAGAAATCGATACCTATTAATCATTATCGATGAGCACACACGGTTTCCTTTTGCATTTCCATGCGTTGATATGACAACCGAGACGATTGAGAACTGTCTCCATCAATTTTTCACGACTTTAGGAACACAGCTTTCATGTCCGCGGAACTTCGAAAATTTCTACATGATAACGGAATCGCTACCAGTCGAACTACGCCCTACAACCCCAAATGCAACAGTCAAGTAGAGTGTTTTAATAATACTATGTGGAAGTGCATCTTACTCGCCTTGAAAACTCGTAACATTCATACTGGGCAGTGGGAGGTCAACATTGAAGAGCTTATCACCTGGCAGTCATCATCATCATCATAGTAACACACCTGTAGCAAATACCGAATGCTTAACTGTCACACGACTATGAAACATTAAACATAAAAGTGATGGGGAATGGCGAAATTAGAAAGCCACGGAACCGATATTAGTGTGAAATGACAAACTGAGATGAGGTTCCTAACATTGCATGACGTCACTTGGCGTTCATGGCAATGAAAAATTTCCAATACTGGTTATCTTTATTGATACTGATATCTTCGCATTCGCATTGACTCTCTTCATTGTCAGTCTCGGCGACTATATGATTTTAGAACCTGTAGACTGAATTATTTGGAAGTCTTCGGATGTTTCGCGAATAGCTGATTGCCTATATTTCCTCAACTTTTGCAGCTACCACGCCTCCCTATTTGATCGAATGATACGCTTGAGATTGTTTCTCATGCATCTTCGCTCTTCGCTATATTGTGAACCAGAAGTAATACTTCAGCTTTCTATCAATAGTCGAAGAGTAGCCAGAGAAATCCAGTGGGAGCTACTGCTGGAGTTGGAAACGCCAAATGCAGACCCCGCGACACCGTACATTACAGTAGTTGACGCGATATGCCAGCAGAATTGTAGGGTCTGCGCGGTTTTGGAACAGAGAATTTTATTGTAAATCTCGATCGAAGGAGCGTGTAATCAGAATTTAAGCAAGTGTTTCAGAAGCAGCGACAGTCCTCAAATGAAACCCCCTTCAGCTAGAGCTTATGACGGCATGGTCAATTTGTGTTTATGGCTGATCATCACCAGGCTGATGCCAAGTGGCATATTATCGCTTTTTATGACTGAGCGAACGAAAAAGTATTCACCATTGTCTGTCCGCTGAGCATTGAGACTGAATGCACCACCGAGTTGTGATTCAGTAGCATCTACGCGATCAAGTTGAGCATTCATATCCCCAGCAACAATAATTATATTTAAACTCGCAAAAAGCGTGCAGAGTTCGTTGTACATATTTTTGATGTCAGCAATGCTTCAATTAGTCGAAGGCTTAGCACCTAATACGAATGAGAAGCGTTTACTAGTTCGAGTTCGGAAAGTTGTGCTGAGAGACGTAGCTAGTATGACGGAGGCCATGCTGTTATTGACGGGAACCCAGTATAAAAATGAGGTTTCTCGGGCAACGCAAGTTAACTGTAAACAATAAGATGATTGTACACAGTGCGTGTGTAATGAATGCTTTACTGTATGGCAGTTGTACTTGCAATTGTAATTGAGTGCGACTATCTCCTCTTGGAGGATGAGTCGGCTACAATGAAGAGTCTTGGGAATTTGGGTACAAATCGGCGTCCACAGCAACACACGGCGTTTGTTTGATTCAGCTTCTCTAGAATTTACACAACCAAGTGCGCCTGCAAGGCAGCAGGGAGTTGTCAGAAAGAGGTGGTGTGCACCAACTAAACGTCTACCAGGTTTTTCCTCAAGGTTTTCTCCCGAAGCCTTTCCCGCGATCGGGTATTCCGCAAGGCAGCAGAGGTTTAAAATAAGGGGTTTCATTCCCTTAGATGAAATGAGCTCCCAAGCTAACGAGCTACATATGCCAGAGGCAAACTGGTTTTCAGACGCCAATCACTCGCCCTCACCCCTTCTCCTGTTTGTAGAAGCAGTTCCGCCGGGCTCGGGGAGCCACTCGTGCAGGCCAGAAGCTCGACTTGGTTGTCAGAGGCTATTTGAGGTGCGCGCATGGGAGCATTTTATAAACATTGGGAGCGTAACCCCACTGCCACCCCCGACTATGACAACCTTTGGCAGTTAAACCTGGAACATCCACGCAGGATATGAACGGAAGTTGAATGATTCGAATCTATGAAGCATTCATAGTGAACATAGAGCGGATGGACAAAGTGTATGCATGCATAAAAGCATACGCCAGATCCAGGCATGGCAGCAGAGCCATAGACTGCACGTGGGCGAGGATACTGTCAAGTTACCAAGGCCTAGACATATATGATAAAAGAAATAGAAATGTAAATGATAGTGAGACTCTAGCGTGTTTCAGCTCACTATCGGTGGCCAGTCAAAGTGATTAATGCCGAAGTGTATTTCTAAAGCATGATAACCCTAATACTTCAGTGCCGCCTATGCTGGTTAGGCCGTGTACTGAATGGAAAATGTTTTTAAAACAAAAAGATCTAGTTTATGGGGAGTTGAAACCAAGAAGTCGATCATTGGGCAGACCGCATTTGCGGTACAAAGACGTTTGCAAAAGAGATATGAAGGTTCTAGGCATTAAACCCACGAGTTATATTATTATTATATTATATTTGCACAATCTGATACAGATATAGTGCCGTTCAACATAAACAATGAGATGTACAAAGCGAGAAGGGGGGTACAAAGCGTTGTCATCGGCATCGTTGAACGTAGGCATGATACTACCCGGTTGGGACAGACTTGCTCTTGACTGCGTGCAACTGACGCCAACAGACCGAGTACTGTCTATAGCTGCGGGATCGGATTGTTTTGTCATCGAAAACCTATGGAGCATGAAAAATCATGCGATTGTGATGTACATCCATGGTTGACATCGACCAAAGGAGGCCAGGCTTAGGTCAATACATTCTGTTTGCTTTCTACGCGTGTACTTCAGCAACAGCGAAAAGTAAATTGGCATTATAATTGAGTCACTTAGTGCAGGCACGAGCGTGCACTTGTGCAGTACTTCTGTAATGTGCAGCTAACACCGTGCTCGATTGATTTTTACCACTGGAGTCTCGCTGGCCTTTTAATTCCTATTTTCCTTCTCGTATCTGCCTTACATTGGGCAACCTGACAGTATCTTAGCCCACACGAAGTCTATATCTGTGCGGCACAATGTCTAGATTAAGCTTGTGATTTGATACAAGCATACATTCATGTACGAGTGATTAGACTATCTACACCGAAATTTTTAGCCCGCTTAGCCGTGAAAAGTGTACAGTTATGGTACACGATATATATAAAAAAGTAAATGCGTTAATTTTCACAAGTTAAGAGCTTGTAACTTAATACTGTATGAATAGTAACGCGTATTTATATAAAGAGATTTCACTTCGAATATCAAGAGCAACGTTAGAGTGTAACATGGATTATCAGTGGCGTCAAAGAGGCTTATCTCAAAAGATTATAAGCAGAGCCTATAAGGCAGCAGTTCGTCCAGTGTTGTCGCGCGGGTACGAAACATGGACATCAGCAAAAAGAAGAATTTAGACGAATGCACGTCCTCGATAATGGCTTTTTTCTCAACATTACTGCTACCATCGGATAGATAACACGACAAGCTTTAACAGAATGTTTATTTCCGACGATGATATACAAAATTAGGTTCACATGCATCGAGTTCGCTGGTTGTATCATGTATTGCGATTGGAAAATCATCGTTTTCAAAAAGCCGGTTTGTTTACCACTCACTCGGATCTGCATGATTGTAGGGATGACCAGATTTTGAGTAGGCTCTCACACGCAAAGCCGTTACAGCTGAACTGGCTAAAGTTAAGGCCATCCGTCTCTTAAGTTGGAGCATATAAGGTTAAATTTCATAATGTCTTCATTCTCTCAGTAATATGGTTCATTATGGTGGTCCATTTGTAGGCATATCTAGGGGGGTTTGACTATCCTAGCATGTTTCTAAGCTAAGTGGCGGAGTGAGCTTGTTATGTGAAAGACAGTAAAATTCCAAAGGCATCAGTATTATTGCTATTACTAGCAGTTCAGTAATCGAATGCATGTTTGAATCCAAGTGTACGTAACTCACCCTATAATGCTTAGTCTCCTATGGTTTCCATAGGAAATGTATAACCAGCCATTTCTCATCAACTAAGAATTATATAGTACAATGGCTGTATTTATGTTAGGCATTCAGTGCTTGTTACGACTGTGATGCTGTACATTAAATCTGTTCAGACAAAGAAACCTGACAGTATGTTATACTACGTGCAGTCACTTTGTGACACTTCTTTCGGGCAGGGGGTTTAGATTTCATACATACAAATACACCATATGCATATCCAAGAAATATATCAGCTTCCATTTCAGACAAGTCACACAAAAAAGACAGTTCTTAATTTTGTTGCACGTAATAATTTCAGTTACAGTTAACAGCTTTTCACTGCCAGGTAAAAAGGGTCCATCGTTTCGGCCGGTGGAACATAATTATAAGTAACGCTCGCCCGATTTTGGTGGAATTTATAAACCAGGTGGACAGGGACACGTTTCTTTCGAAAAGTGCTTATCTTGAACGCTACATAAATGGGCGTTTCAAATTGTCCAGAATACGGGGCCTCAAATACACTTTCACGGAAAGCGTTCAAAAACGCCCATGACCGGCTTGAAAACTCTCATAAAGGGGATAAAGCTTGGCCAAAATAAAATGTTTAAGTCATCTGCGTAGTTGACGTACTCCAAAATGGCTCGTCAGTAGAATACGAGTGCGTGAAAAACTCGTTGGCAAGCGAACGCCCCTCAGGACTTCAAGGCACTACGCCAGAAAATAAGCAAGATTCGCTTTTCAGTAGGCTCCTGAACGAGGAAAATCTACGTACAGCTGCCATTAGGCCGGTACAAGCTCGTTTGCAAGCGTAGTCTAACCACTTATCTACTGCTTCGGTCTCAAAAAACGGGGTATCAACGTCGGTGCTCCGACCCCGAGTAAAAGTCGATTAAAATGTGCGCAGAATAGAAATACCCGTATACTGTACACAAATGCTTGCAGTGTGCGCAATAAGTGGGGAGAGCTGCAGCTTGCTGCACTGGAAAACCAGGTCGACATAATTGCCATCTCCGAATAATGGTTGAAATCAGATTATCATGTACCGTCATTTGTAACAACTAAGTACGCCAACTATCGTCAGGATAGGGATACTGGTGCTACGGGAGGGGGTGGCAATTATGATAAATGAAGACCTTCCACACAGTGAGACATCGATAAAAAATTGCTTCTCACACAATCTAACTAACATCGGTATTTCTTACTGTCGCTAGGAGGAGACTGGCGCTTGCATGTGCCCGACTGCTTCACCATTAGACAATCAATTACTGATGGACACATTGGAAGTAATAGAAGGGCAATGCAACGCATTACGCATTGGAGACTTCAATCTCCCGGGCATTGATTGGCGTACTGAAATTTCTTCACCAGAGTCAGCTGAGTCGCAATATCTAGACTGGTTTCATGTCGGGGCCTTTTATCAACATGTCAGGGAACCTACACCGTTTAGGACAGGACATACTCCGTCCACTTTAGATTTGGTTCTATCGTCTCATGAAAGAGATATTTATGGAGTCAAATAACTTTCGCCACTAGGCAAGAGCGACCATGCTGTAATTCTTCTTGACTGGACTTTAGTGCATCCTAGTCACCAAGTGAAGATGTCCCGCAACTTTGGTCGAATGGACATCGTTCAACTACAAACTCAAGCAATGAATCTAAGTTGGGAACCGGGCGAATTAGAACCTAGTGTAAAAATCAGGTGGAATATTATATAAAGGCATTTTTACAACTACAGGAAAGTTTTGCTCCTCTAAAACCAGTGAGAACGCGAGGAAAACCCCTCGGTGGAGCACGTCTATTCGCAAGGCTATTAGATGTCGTGACCGTGGCTGGAGGGCTTACAAATTCTCTGGAACTCACAGATCCAGACTGCAGTACATACAGACCAGAAATTCAGCTTTTTGCTCTGCAAAGGAAAGCTACAAGGGACTTCGAACCCAGACTTACCAAAAAAGCAAAGATTAATTTGAAAGCTTTTTATGGCTATGTTCAGTCCAAACGATCTTCAAGAGAAGAAATAGGTACGTTAGTGCTGGATGATGGCAATACGGCTTTGACTGCACGAGAAAAAGCTTTGCATTCATTCTTCTGCAGTGTTCATCAGGTAATTGTTTAGTAACTCACGAGTGCAGAGCACCTTTCTTTAGCTCTGTGAAGGTTAATCAGAAAATGGTCACCACAGTTCTGTCGCAGCTGGATAAAACTAAGTCGGCTGGCCCCGACGGTATACATCCGGCTAATCTTCAACCGCTCTTAAATATAACTAGCCTTGCAATCAGAAATCTTTTGCAGAGACCTTACTTCAGGGTATACTGCCGGATGATTGGAAACGAACGGCGGTAGTAGTTATATACAAAAAGGGACCTATTTCGGATGTACGCAACTATAGGCCAGTAAGCCTGATTAGAGTTCTTTGCAAGTGCTTGGAAAAAATCATTCGGCACCAGATATGTAAACATTTGATAGCCAATTCCTTATTAGCCGATGCCCAGCACGGATTCTGGAAAGGAAGGTCCTGCCTAACCAATCTTCTAAGCTTTCTCGATGAAGTGACATAACGGCTCGATGAAGGGAGAGTAGTTGAAGTATGCTATCTTGATTTTGAAAAGGCCTTCGACTCAGTGAACCATAGGCACCTTCTGCACAAACTAAGGATGTGTGGCGTCACAGGTGAACTACATCGATGATTAGACAGCTTTCTAACAAATCGCACTAACTGTAAGAATTGCAGGGGTGTGCTCGGAGGAATCACTGATACTCAGTGGAGTGCCTCAAGGCTCGGTGCTTGGTCAACTACTTTTTATTTTTGTAAACAACTTGGCAGCCTGCCTGAGTTCACGTTGCTTCCTGTTTGCCGAAGATACTAAAATCCTAGGAACCGACAGTACGGATGGTATGGTATGAAAGCACAATCCTGATCCAGGCAAAGTGCCGCACAGTCAGAGACTGCACGTGGGCTAAGATACTGTCAGGTTGCCTAGGCCCAGACAGTACGGATACGCTTATCTCGGATTGAGAAAAAGTAATCGAGTGGACAAAAACATGGGCCTTGCCACTAAACTTGGGGAAGAGCTGCGTTCTGACGACTGATTTAGCGACAACCCAAATAGAAGTCGGCGAAGAAACTATCAGAATAGCTGCTGCTCTGAAAGTGAAGGATCTCGGTATTACTATAACAGGAGATTTTAAGTGGGCTAAACAATGTGCCGAAGCTGCAAACAAGGCTCGCAAAGAATTGTTCAGACTGCGTCCAGCGATGTCATACAGAAAACCTGTAATCTTTATTCCCTTATATAAAGTAGTCATGGAATATTGGAATATTGCGTTCAATCCCGGCACCGTACTTAAAACAAGACCGCGTGTCTCGAACGGGTCCAGCGCCATGTGACTAGTATGGTAAATGGTCAGACAGGAAAAACCTACGAGGAAAGACTAAAGGACTTTTATCAGTTCTCGCCTACCGACCTAATAGAAGCCTTTAAGATTCTTAAGGGTTTTACGGGTCATAACATTACTCAAATCCTTAAACTTTCCCCTAAAGAAGCCACAAGAGGTAATTCTATGAAACGTCTTAAGAGTAGGCCCAGGTTGCTGGCAAGTGAACTCTTTATCAGCAACCGTGTGGTCAACTTCTGGAACAAGCTCCCAGATTGTATAGTAAACCTCTCAAATGTGTTGAGCTTTAAAAGGGAATTAGACGCTAAATGGTCTACCACATTTGCGCACATTGTCCAATAAAAAACTTTAAAAAAAAACGTATTTCTACATTTTTTATATTATATCTGGTTAGGCCTGGGAAACCTGACAGCAACTAAGCGCACATGCAGTTTATGACTCTGCTTCACTTTGCCTCGACTAGGCTAGTGATTTCAAAAATCATACATTGTTCACGCATATTGCATTGTTTCCTGAATAGATAACCTCTCACCGTGCTGGTGAAGAGAATCCCTACCTTAATTTCAAGATATCCGGAAACAAGAAAGTGTGAAACGTAAGAACTGTATACGCAATATCGAAGTGCCGGGTGCTCAACCGCATACCGTCAAAGGAAATCTGGACGCATGAATGGCTTTTAGCCACCTTCAGCCCTGTGCAACTTGAACTTGAACACTGAATTGACAGTTATTCATCAGTTTACGTCAATCAACGTTGAAAGACTACACATGTCGGGTGAACACAAATCTGACTCCTTATAAGGGCTTGGAACCCAGTGAAAAAAGCAAAAACCAACATTGCCGCGAGATTAAAAACAGGTTTACTAAGCTAGATACAAAGAAATAAAGAATCCTAAAAATTGCGAGCATGTAACATTGGTTGGAAATCTTCCACTTAGAAATCGTTACTTGTATTAAAGAAGTGACAAGCGCAATGTATATGAAAAATTGAATGATAACAAGAATTATTATACCTTGAAATATTTCAGTATTTTGCTCATTCGAAACAAAAATAACTCACCCGTATCACCGATTATAATGTACTTGAAGAGGTACGCGTAAGACATCTTATTTGAAACTGCCGCTTAACAATGCGGAACAGTATTGTCCTTTGAGATAGGTGCGTATTTGAAAACAAATGAAAATGAATAATATTATTATGTCATCTTACGTTAAGATATTTTGTTTAATCGTATCAGCTATTATCTCGACATACGTGTCTTCAAGGTCATTCATTCGATCATGTTACGTTTGATTTTTGTTCTGTGCGTTTTCCGTAAGTTCTTATTATTCTACTTCGTTTCTTCGGCCTCATTTTTATACTTGGTAGTACTCTACAATGTAAATTTTTTGGTCTTGAATTGACTCACCACAAACAACTTTCTAAAGGCGAGAGTAGTTCACTACACTACCTTTAAACCGCTTTTATGATTCTCTAAATGTGACACTTAATCAATGTATCTCACTCGCTGATAGCTTAATCTGCTATTTTTGAGTACTGGCATAATTTCTACAAACTACCATGGTTGTATATTCTGATGTGATTACTCACAAATCGAATTAACTTTACAATAGCCGCTGGCAAAATTGTTTACATTTGAATAAATTATGTGAATCGACACTTTCTTAATAGTTTGGGACAAAATCAATGATTGAGTCACTGAACACTTATTTATCAACATTATTTCACGTGTTTCAATTGCCACGCAAAATAATTCGAATTTTACCACGGGCGATACTTTTGGTAAGAGAATTCCCTCACTGAATTTGGCAGCGGTGGATGTCACGGGTGGTGTTGTTTAGAACCACAGCCAACCAGAAGGTATACTCGTATGCCACTATTAAGTTAACTGATCTTACTGTCTCCACCTGGTGACGGCAAACAGCCAGAAAATTGTTTAACTGTATGTTGCAATTCGTTTGTAGGCTCCTCATCTCAGATTGTTTGTGCTTATCTTTGAATTCCGTAATTTTTAGAGTCCAGCTCTTTCCTCTTATTTAGCATTCTATTTTATAATGATTTGGTTTTAGTGATATTCTTACACGATTCGTACTCGCGTCTCGTTCGTTCTCGTCTGTAGCGGATAAGCCGAGCGTTATGTAAAATAAATATTGTTTTAAGTGTTTTGAATTATTATGTGCATGAAATTATGTATAAATATATATAATTATATTTATGCAAGAAAAGAATACACTGAGTATCAACAACAGACTTACGAAATCCTTGTGTGGTCCACTCGGATTATTGCTAACAATGTATTTGACCCGTGTTATTTCTTCATCGGGATAATTGTTCGTCGAATGTTTTCCTAGAATCTCCCAGAACCCACAATTTAGCAAGTCCATCGAATCGGCGTGATCCGGTAATTTTACATGAACTTTAAATGCGATAGATAATGTTATACTGAATGTCAGTGAGTCGGTACGCGGCCTTCTAGCAGATATCACACTGATTTACTCAAAGATCAGCAATTATTTTCTCGTAGTGTAATGCAGGACGGATACGCGTCGAAAATAACATTACATGTAAAATTTAAAAGAAGTGTAGTCTGGAATCGAAGTAATTGTCGAACATTTTCAGGCTCATACACCAGTAAATGAAAGAGCCACATAGAATCGTGGTGCTTTAATCACTTACAGAGTGCTGCTTGTCTGATTAAATTCAACGTTCTTATACGAAACCGATGGTCAGGATCTATAGGCCAACGATTTCAGCGATGTTGTTCATGTATGCAGGTTTGTGCACTTGTGTCGTACCTCTGTATTGCACATGATTGCAATCGTGCAGTACGTCAGTTCTATACAGTTAACACCGTGCTACATTGATTCATCACAGGTAGTTATCTGCATAGGGAAACACACTGCAGTCTCACTGCCATTACTATTTCTGTGTTCATTTCATACATACATCATAAACCATATAGCACAGGTTTATGATGTATGTTTGAAATCACAAGCCTGATCCAGGTCTGGATTTTTTCTATTTCTTTTGTCATATTTGTCTAGGCCTCTGCAACCTGACAGTATCTCAGCCCACCTGCAGTCTCTGACTGGGCGTCACTTTGCCTGGATCAAGCTTGTGCTTTCACATCACATATAGCACAGGAAAGGTTTTTGTATGACACCGATACTCAGTTGCATGTTTTAAACGCGCTCTCTTGTTTGTCCTTTCTTATTTATCTAGGTCCTGCGCGACCTGATATTTTCTCAGCATGCATACTGTGGGCACCGCACTTTATCCAATTTCGTATTAAAATAGCACAATATTAAGCATTTTTACACTTCACATATTTTGTATTGTTTTCATACATTTTGTATACACACCCTGTTCAGAGTATTCCTTGGCTCAAGAAGCAACGGTGTCATCAGAAGACGATCCTTCCTCACACAGTGGTGGTAATAGCGATTTCTCCCCTAAACCCCATATCGATGCTACTGTTGCCCTGGTTCGTCCTCCATATGGTCTATACACCGGGAAGCGAGAGCTTAACCTTTTTGCGGGCAAACCCTGTGCACTTGTTGCGACGCTTACTAATGTTCATGACGGCGTGAGCTTGCCAAGATATACACTTGATCTCATTGAAGGTTCGCTACGATATCCTGGTTACCACGAATATCATATCCAAAACTTCACTAAACTGCGATTGCAAAATACACTGGAGCCTGGTCAAGAGGTAAATCGTACTGTTCATTGCGTTACATTCTAGGGTTCCGTATTCTATAATTTTAAACCTGCGGTTGAACTTGCGGGACGTTCTTTTGATTTGGCCATTGTTGCATACTATCACGATGAAAACGACGCATTGTTTGCCCATCCCCTATTCAACCAAACCGTAAATGTAAGTCTAAATCCTCTGCGTGGTGTTTTTAAACTGGATCAGCACAAAAAGTTTCTCTCGGGTCTGTTTATTGTTGTGGAAAACCGATAAATGTCTAATTATTTTCCAATGCGCCCTGTTTAGCTCGTGGAATTCGAGGAAGGTGTCGACACGGAACTCATTTTCCTTTGTGCACTCGTGGCATCAATTGTTATTGCAGTTTTGGTCGCTTTATGGCACTGGTGCGCATCTAAAACCATTAAACGACGTAATACACAGCCGACAGCGAGATCGAACGATTTGATTAACGAGAAAGAATCAAACAATGAATACGCAGCCGTACTCAATAAAGCAAAAGAGGCAACCGGTAAGCTACTTTATGATTGCTTGAATTTATCGGCCACTACATTTGCTGCTTGCAGCATTTGAATTAGCATTAAGTCTTTTGTCGATGATCTGTCGATCATTCCGCATGAGGTGCATCTGACGTTGTTAGACTTTGTTCTATCAATGATAAACGTTAACAATAGCCACTAATGATGAACGAAGTAAAAAATTTGAAACCCACTGTTTAACTGGGTTCCTACAAGATTACAAAATGATTTCCGGTCATGCAGTCACGGCGTTCATAAACGATTAATGTATAGTGTTGCTCACATCCATCGCGCTGAGACTGGACCTTAACATGGTCCGGTGGTTCCCAATTGAGCTATTCTGGGTGGTGCTCTCCGGGCAATTTCAGAGCCATACATTCCAGGAAGGTCAATGGGTATCATCATCATCATCAAGCACAAGTCTGGAGCCAGACAAAGTGCCAAGCAATGTGAAGCAAGAAAAGCAAGCACGTGAAAAGGGGAAAGCAGGCAAAAGATATATTCTAAAGCAAATGCGCAAAAAGCAGCTTGTTTTTGTAGTTTCAATACATGTGATTTTTTTATTATAAAATAATAACCCATTAAAACATGACAGACACTACCGCCACTGACTTCGGTTTGCAGCCATAACTCTTAAGGTTTCCAGCCAACTATTAGGAGGACCCAGACAAACGAATACGCCCAACTGAGCCTAGCGCTACGGCGAGTTTCTTCATCCCGGCGCGCTACGTCATGGATTGACCACTCGATCATTTCTCCCAGCTTCTGTCAGGCTCTGCGAATAACGCGCGGTATGGTAAACGGTGATGAGGCATTATTAAAACATGTCCCAACCATCGCAAACATGCAAGCATCAGCATTTCTCTCAGTCCGTGTCTAAAACAGAAAGCCGACGGACATCTTCCGCTCGGATAGACCAGGCAGCTAAAACCCCTTACTAGTAACCTTTACAAAGTCGTCGCAGCACGTCTTTTAGGCTAGGGTCCAAACGATCAGATATCGCAATGGTTAGTTACGCTTCAGGATATGTCCCGAAACCGTGTTCAATGGCGGTCTTGCATTAAGCGTTTTCCTGGATTGTTTGCTTAATCTTGTGTTGTCAGGTGGAGTGAGGAGGAAAACTTGTTACGGTGCACGGCAGTGATGCCACAAGGAAGCTCTCAAGGTAATTCAAGGTTTTTAATGGTCTAATGTCGTGCTGATGTAGCTCTGCTCGTTCACGAAACTTGATTGATTACATGTTCCATTCGAGGTGTAGACACCTCATCCCAGTTATATAGAATCCGTAAGTATTCCTGTCTAACCCTTCCCCATCTTTTAGGATTTTACCTTTTCGTGGTTGTATGGTAATTATTGCATTTGGTACATGATACCGGTGTAAAGCTTTGATTAGGCCCTAGTGGTGTTTTCTGACGAGTGCGTTCTAGCGACGGCTTTGTCTTTTGTACCCCTCTCGTCTTGGCTCACAGAACAACGGTCGTATTCCGAATGTTATCTTTCCTGGAGTGACAGCGTTATGCAGTACAATCAAGTTCGAATAAAAAGGAGAAATCGGACAGAGAAAAGGGCAGTACTGTTGTTCGCTGCCTGTTGCTGTTCTTGTCTCCGATATCCTCTTGTTCGTTGCTTCGTACCATTTGATTTTTTTAAACTGGTCGATGTCACTGGCCGGGCGATGAAGGCCAATCAATATACACGTGATACAGACAGACTTTTGAATCACGTTAGTGAGAGATAAAGAGAGTAAATAGAAGTGTACAATAATAAATGTGCAGAGACACTGGTCTGCTGTCTCTGATGATGATGATGTTGCTCACATTCCCCGGTGCGTAAGTGCGGGAAGCGAAGTCTTGCAACGCTGACACTTGCCTTATGTTTTTGTAACTCTGTGCACAACGAACTAGTATCAACCACGACTTATTGGTAAAAGCGGAGGTGGCGACATCGTATTTGAAATACATCTTGTTGTTTAATAAACATCAAAGCCTTAAACTAATCTTGCTGTCTGATGACTGCAACCAGCCGGAAACTGGTTGTCGTTTGCAAGTTCTGGGTATTTGGCTAGAAAATTATAATGGAAGACTCAAAGCTATTCCGGTAGTGTTAATTGTGGACAACACAACATCCAAAGTGAAAGTCAATGTTTTTACCTGATTTGATTATGTGGATATCATTTTTGTACCCAAGCAATTCTGTTATTTATATTATTCCTTCATTATACAAAACCTGGGGTTCTTTTGACAGATCGTTCTACTTATCGCCGCCACGGAAAGCGGTAATGGACAATCACAAGGGAGCGTGATCCCTGCTACATTGGTTGTTCATATTGTCATGGCTGCTCTTTTTCTTTCGTTTGTATTTTTAAATAAACTTTGGGAGCATAATGTTTTGCCATACAACCATAATAATAATAATAATGATAAATAAATGGGGGGAGCCCACATGACAACTATCAACAGTAGTGGTAATAAGGGCTGAGGATTTCGTGATGCTTAAGGTGCTGGAAATGGTTTTAGATCTCCGATTCAGTGAGGGCCTCGAGAGAAATCATTCGAAAAACTGTAGAGCATAAAACCATCATGCGCTTGTGATGTACATTCATGGTCGATGTCGAACGAGGCCAACACGTTTCTTAAGCATTGGTGTCCCGGCAGTATCCCACCCCGCTTAAAACCATGACAATAATTGTAAAAACCAATTCCTTAGCGCATCGGCTCGATAAACCGTGTTGCATACAGCCGAGCTGACACTGATTTTTCTGTTTGGTTACTTAAGAGTGATCGTACTGAACATTTTGGAACGTATTGGTTAAGAAGCTCTTTCAAACTTCACATCCGAGTCATGAATGTGGGAACCTGAGATGGCTTGGTCAAGTGGCTCTTACCATACATAGTTGAGCTGTTGGCATTTGATCTATCTAAAAAATAAGAAATAGCAGACAAAATTCGTATTCTATTTGGTGGTGAGCTTGATTTAGATTAACCTGATGACTTAGTCCTTTTTTCGTCTAATATACACAGGCTATGCTGATCAATCTTTCTGTTATTGGGTCCTACATCTTCCAAATGCGCTATTCTGCTGCAGAAGTTAGATCTATCGAACAGCACTGTTACAAGGCTAATCGAACTTAATGTTACTGACGGCAAACAGTCAGAAACCGGTTGTCTAACTGCATGGGATGTGAGCGAAACTGCATTGGTTATCCATGAACGCTTAACCAGGAATCATTCTGTTTGAACATCTTCGTTCACTGTAAGAACCCTATCGAGCCGCGGATTTGAAATGTAACTTTGTTAGCACCTTATTAGCTTACAATCAACATCGTGAAATACAGGTCTAGAGCTAGTGCAACGCAACATGAAACACGAAAAGCAAATGCGCAAAATCAGCCTGTTTCTTTCGTTTTACTAAACGCGATTTTTCGACTGTTCCGGTCTTTCGATTCTATCAAATACCAAAGATATATGATGAAAACAATATGATATCTAAGTAATGTGTTGTTCACATCCCCATCCCTTACACACCCTTACCGGTTTCTGGCTGTTTGCCGTCGTCAGGTGGAGACAGTAAGATCTAATTAACCACATTGGCGCCGCGAAATTCGGTTTGCAGCCCGCAAGTTTTCCAACCAATTATCAAGGGGATCTTATGGAACCCACTCCAGTAGATCCGGTGCTTGCGACTAAGTCGTTACACGTATCTCGGTATTGTAGCTTCTAAACAACGCATGTTTTTGATTGGTTGCTGCAAAATTTTAATGCTATTATATTGCAAATTTGGTCAGGTCAGACTGCGTTTTGCGCCCAAACGTCTATTACGCATTTGACCACGTTGAGGCTACTCGATCTCTAATTCTAGTGTCACTTGTTTATGTGACCGTTTGATCTATTTGGAAGTTCGCGTAATTTGCTAGCAATAATTGCCACGTCAACTTAATCGCTGCTTTTTTCGCAATCTGCTATTTCTGCCTAATCGCAAAGTCTGTTTAAGTTGACTCCCTAGGCAACTGCTGTTATTGCATTCAGCTACAGAAAGTATTGCATGCCGCTGGTTAAGAATTTCAGCTAAGCGTTGTCAAATCTAGTGAGATGATGTTTCAATCCGAGACATCAATGAAGCCGGCTAATCCACCCGTGGAGCCAGCCGCACAAAAGTAAAAGTAGTAGTAAATCTAGTGAGAAATTGGAATTGATTGATATTGCGGCGTACAGCACAATATACACCATCGTGCCCCAACTTTGCTCAGCAGTTGCACATAGTAACAGTGAAAGAGTTATGGTGAGCATATAAGTTTCTCGGATTGCAGACTAGGAAGATTTCCCTGAATGTACCACACAATGCACACGTCAGATTGAACCAGCATATTATCTGACGTATCTTGGTTCAACTATTGCGGATAACCTCTCGCTAGACACGGAGATCGATAAGTGGATTGGCAGAGCAGCTGTAATTTTGTCCCGATTGAACTCTCGTGTCTTGGGCAACCGCAAGTTGACTGTAAAGACCAAGGTGATGGTGTAAAGCGCGTGCGTACTAAATGCTTTACCGTACGGCAGTGAAACCTGGATGATCCACACAAGACACGAACGGAAGCTGAATGCTTTTCACCTATGAAGCATCCGTCGTATTTTGAACATATCGTGGATGGACAGAGTGATTAATGCTGAAGTGCTTTTTACAACTGACATTGACGAGTTTGGAAGAACTTACTCCTGACCCCTCACATTGGAGGCATTGTGTAAAGCATCGTATGCAAGCTGGGGGGAGCAGATACAGCTCTTGGCTGCTGTTCGCAGGTCACGCCACCCACATGCAACTGACGCCAATCGTCCGAGTACTACCTATCGCTGCGGGAGAGATTGTTCCTCCTGAATCGGACTGTTTAGTCATTCGAAAAGCTGTGAAGCATGAAACAATCATGCGATTGTGATGTTCATCCACGGTCAACATCGACCGAATGAGACCAACAACAGCACAAGAACACACTATGCCCCCAATGTAAATCGTGATGACCCAGTCAAAAATCGCTACCATAAGGTGAATCGGTTCATATGCAGAGAAAAACAAAAATTACTCTCCACCTTGTGTTCATGCAATACCGAAGTAATTGAAATAATTGCACGTTGTGTAGGTGATATGTATTGTTACTAGCGCGATGAAAACATTCGGGTTTAAGTCAATATGGCTGTATCAGAAAAATGCTGGGTGAAGACTCAGAGGTCATAGTTACAGAGGATAGTGATCACGTTTCCATGACCAAGAATACAAGATGTTATAAGGGATCAATCAGTTTTTCGGAAAATATGTCGATAAGATAAATAAATACAGTGTTTAATGTAAGCGAATATACTGAAAAATGGTCTCGGAGGAAGAGTGGCAGCGGAGATTTTGTACAATTTTCGTATTGGATGAAGTAAGATCTGTAAAAATGAGATGAACATATTTATTCAAGTATACTGCTTGCACGTTTGGATTGGAACACTTTAAAGCAGTATGACTAATCATATACGGTGATGACGTTGTATTGGGATAATGTTGACAAGTGATTCTCGTTAGTCGCCGGCTGATTCAGCAACAGTCTCACTCCCGCCTATTTTTTTATCACCTTTGACCGAATAATTCGGAAAAGTTTACGTAAATCGCCATTTCAATTTGATCGATTTTTGGCAGTCATCTTTCTCTATCTAGTCGCAAACTCTGTTTAACTTCACTCTATTACTCAGGTACAAAAGGTATTTGACACCGCTGGTTAATTCCATTTAGGCATTGTGAAAACTAGTGAGACCTTGCCGTTGATTTTGGTTCCAAAAGCTGATATTGCTGCGTCCCTCCGCCACCGTGTTCCACAATTGCTCTACAGTCGTACACAGAGCAAATGTGGTTAAGTATATTGTATGAAAGCACAAGCCTGATCCAGGCAAAGTGCCGCACAGTCAGACTGGACGTGGGCAAAGATACTGTCAAATTGCCCAGGCTTAGACAGATATGAGAAAGAAAATAGAACGGTATGCAGTCCCAAGGAATCTACATCATCCTTCACATTTGACAACCCGGTCTGCACCTAACAGCCTTGCCGCCGACGCCAAGTACGATCGAGTTTATGCTTGATGACAAGTTCCGCGAGCGCTGAGAATGTCTTTCGAGTACGTGGCCAAACCAGTGTGGTTTTCGCCGTTGTATTTGAAAGGAAAGCGGAGCTAGTCCGTTACATCACGCCCGAAAGGCAGCGTTAGATACCCGGTCAGTATATCGGACATCCAAGATAAGGCACCAGTGGTAGAACACTTCTAGCGATCGCACTTGCACGGATGTGCGATCGTGCAGCATTTCTGTGCTGTGCGGCTAACATCATGCAAAATTGATTGACAAACGGTAGTGAGCTGCATGCTGAAACACACTGGAGTCTCACTTCTATTTCTATTTCCCCCTCATATCTGTCTAGGCCTGGACAACCTGACAGTATCTTAGCCCACGTGCAGTCTCTGACTGTACGACACTTTGGCTGGAGCAGAGTTTGTGCTTTCGTACCGTACCGTAACGATCGCACATCCTGTGATCTCATCGACCACGTCTCACATCCGCAAAGCAGTACAAGGCAGAACGCTGCTTGGTAAACACGAATTTTCTTTTCGAGGCTGATCCCGGGCATACGCCAAAGGGTGCGAAAAGGCATTAACAAAGCAGTTGCTAAATGCAAGCAAGCCTGTTTCTCCGCTGATGAACACGCGAGATTCAATTCGAGCGGAAAAGACCGTTTATAATGCTTTTCTAGCCATCACGGCAAATATTGATTGCACGGTGTAATCGGAGAAATATGGAATGGGGATGATAAAATATCCCACGGACATGCATCTCTGACTGTGCGGCATTTTGCCCGGGTCAGGCTTGTGCTTTCATACCATACATCATTCATACAACGGATATACACACACCACAATCCGTTTCTGGCTGTTTGCCGTCATCATCTGGAGAATGAATGAATCAAAGCACATGCCTGATCCAAGCAAAGTGCCGTGCAGTGACAGACTACACGTGGGCTAAGATAATGTGAGGTTGCCCAGGCCAAGATAGATATGCCAGAAAATAGAATAGAAATAATAGTGAGACTCCAGCGTGTTTCAGCATGCAGCTCACTACCCGTGGCTATTCAGCTGGAGAGGGTAAGATTGGGTTCAGTGAGCCTTGAAATAGTGGAAATGTGGTAAACAGGTATTTATCTAGAACTCGTCGATGGCGTCCTTGGATAGAAATCAAATAATGCAGACAATCCGGACTTGCGAGTTCACAACTGCTAATGAAAATAAACTATCAAAGGCAATCTCCTCAACCAAATTTGATAAGGATACGGAAATGACAAACATCGGAAGCGATAAGGTTACAACACTAGGACATTCCGGGAAAGTTTGTGGTAAGGGCGCTGGTCGCTGTGGTGTCTATAAAGCGATCGCATAGGATTAAGTGACTAAAGCACGCTGTATATCGTATACGTTACTCGCAATGTATGCATGAAATCATAAGAGTGATCTGTGGAAAGTGCCACACAGTCATAGGCTGCACGTTGCCCCAGGCCTGGACAGACATGTGAACGAAAATAGAAATGGCAGTAAGACTCATGTATTTCAGCATGAAGCTCACCACCGGTGGCTAATCAAATTAGCACAGCTAGCTACCAATCGCAGAAGCCTTGCGCGATTGCACATCAGTGTGGGATTGCAAATCCATTAATAGTGGAAGACTGCGTGCAACAAGTAATAGCGAAACAAACCAGCGAATCCTTGTCCGGCGCGACCCAGCAACTGGTAGATCGGATAACTCGCAAAGGCCGCGCGCGTTTGGTTTTGGAATGCATGCACGCATTCAAGCATACAGTGAGTACAGCCAAAATTTCGATCAGCGCATTTCGACGAATTTAGATAAGTTACTCAATGTGATCTTATAAAATTTTTGCACTGCATTCACAGTACCGAAGAACTTTAATGAAAACCTACATCAACAAAGGACTGATCGAACCAACGAGCACTAATGGCGATATGGACAATTTGGGTCAACGGATGACTTCCATTTTGTGGTAGGTAAACAAAAAACAACCATATGTATGTTATTGAAAAATGAAGACTTTCAGTTGGAAAATAGCAGATAATGATGCAGCTAACTGTTTATCATCCTGTCAAAACGCGTTAATATCACTCACCGTGAGCAAACCCTTGTGTCGTATTCCAGGCATCAAAATTGAAAGCATGGTCAAAACGTAGACGAGAAGAAGATCCCCTAGACGAAACCCGAGAAATCCACATATTGCAAGAAGAGGTATACACGTTAAGACATAAACCAAAGGGTGTCGTAGACGAAGGTCTTGTACAAACTTGAGAAATCCAATTATGAGATAACGAAGATGCACTAAACGACGGCAAAATTCTCGATAGCGCTTGGAGGCTTCAGAAGGTTTGACTTCACAAGCTATTCTAAAATGTGAACACATCATAGAAGCATACAGGAAATATACCTGGCGGATATGGGAGGTCCGATAATGCCGACAATGCTGAAAGCCAATCCAAGCCATCCAATTGTAGCGATTATGGTAGGCTGGAACCAATGGAACAAGCCGAAAACAGTTGTAACTGTTGACACCACCAAAATCAATAAGCGTGGGTTTTCCCACGTGAGTAATCCCTCTATCTTTAAAATGAAACCAGTCCAATCGCTGAGATCATTAGCTAATAGATCGATGTCTCTGCTTTCTTCATAATCTGTCCAAAAATCTCGGTAAGTCATGGCTGAAAAAGGAACCATGGATTATTGGATACCAATAAATGCGTTTCCATGTAAGAAAAAAAGGGATTTTGCGAGCAAACAGTTAATAGTTGAACAAACTCCATTGAAAAATGAATATATAAAAAAGAAGGAATCATAAGTATCAATTTAACGGATATTGTACTTTGTGATAATCAGAATGAAGTGAAAAAACTACGAGATCACAGGACAACAAATCATGGTGTGATAGTAGCTTCCCGGTTCAACGATGACAATCAGGCCCAAAAACGGATTTGTATTTGCAGAGGCGTCTCACGACAAGAGACAATGTTTTCATACGTCACCGCCAATCTCCCTACCTCGATTGCCTCCGAAGTTATCGATATTATGGACCACATGCCTAGCGAAGATCCCTATTCGCAACTTAAGGCAGCCATACTTAAACGCACATCCGTTTCTGACGAAGCGCGTTTACAAAAACTTTTATCTGGCGTTCAATTAGGCGATCGTACCCCATCCCAGTTACTACGGTACATGCACTTATTAGTCGGGCAGACGAATATGGACGATTCCATTTTACGCCACCTTTGGCTAAAGTGTTTAACGGTGAACACTAAGACTATTCTCGCCGCGTCTAGCGATTTCCTGAAACTCGACACTGGCTGAAACTGCCGATAAAATACACGAGTTCATGGCCCCACGATCCGTTAGCGCAGTAACAGAGAGTACTTCTACGATTGATTTTTCACCAATAAACGCGATCACCGAACGTCTGTCAGGGCTAGAAGCTGCGATTAACATTGGTCGCCATAGAAGTTCTAGTCGTAGCCCTCGACGTCGACGGAGTTCGCATAACGAAAAGCCGTTCTGCTATTTTCACTACCGATTTGGCGATCGTGCAAAGAAGTGTCGACCTGGATGTCAACACCCAAAGGCATTTCAAACAGCCTACGGGAAACTTCCATGCCATCCAGTAATCGCGACAGCTGCTTCTGGCCGCTCCCAAAGTCGCCTGTTTTCGTGTACGATTCATCCACGGGGTTGAAATTTCTCGTCGACACAGGTGCAGAAGTTAGCGTTATCCCCCGATCTCAGGCACAACGCGACCTGACACCCTCCGGCATTACACTACAGGCGGCCAACAACACATCCATCGCGCTGAGACTGGACCTTAACGTGGTGCGATGGTTTGTGCACCTCTATGACCCATTGAGCTATGCTGGGTGGTGCTCTCCGAGCACCTTCAGTCACTCATACCAGGAAGGTCAATGGATAGAGGTCAGACGAACACGGTCTCAACCTAACCCGCTGCCTTGTGGGTCAGGCTTTTTAGCCAAAGGCTTTGGTCGAGAACCCTAATTGTTCTCCTGTCTAGGCATGGGCGACCTGGCAGTATCCCAGCCCGCATACAACCATGACCATGACTATTAATACGAAACCCAACTCCATAGTGCATCGGCCGTCGCGCACGATAAACAGGGTCGCCTTACCTGCTGCATACAGCAGGGCGGGTAAGCGAAAACAAGCTACTGCTGGCCCTACTCTTCAAACTGTTTCTGACCCTTCCCCTCCCCCATCCATTCTTAACAATTCTCCGTCTGTCAATCCCAGCTATAGAAAAGACCGCGCTGAACATGTTGGAACATTTTCTGTTCGCGAATTTACAGACCACTTTCTGAAACCACGGGCTTCAGCTCACATCGGTGCCATGAATGTCAGAACTCTCAGACAAATAGGCCAGCAAGCTGCACTGGCTCTTACCTTAGATAGTCTATCTATTGATGTTTGCTGTTTATCGGAAACGCGCTTATATGATCCGTCCATAATTACTGAACTTACTGCCCCAAACCTTTCAACTCGCTACTTTTTGGGCTGCTCTGGTGATTCTGTAGCTGCCATCTCATGACAGGCGGGTGTTGGTATAGTGCTGAATTCACGTGCCGAATCATGTCTAATCGATTGGATTCCTTGGAATAGCAGGATGTGCGCAGTTAGACTAGCCACTAATATTAGACCAAACTCAAAATCTTCTAATCAGAGATGCTTGTTTATTGTAGCAACTTACGCTCCGACTAACACCAATTCCGACGACGAGAAGAACGCCTTCTACGACGATCTTTATGCTCTTTTGCGACGTGCAAAAAGCTCTGATATTGTTGTTTTAGCGGGAGATATGAATGCCAGACTGGGTTGATTAGATACATCTGAATCACAATTAGGTGGCATGTTTGGTCTTGAAAGCCAACGCATAGATAATGGTGAACGGTTTATACAATTCTGTAACAATCTCGCTTATTCATTAGCAGCACTTCCTTTTGCCATAAAAGATGTCAAATTACCACATGGCGCTCGCCGGATGGAAGCCAACCTTCGACCCAAATCGACCATATCGCACGGATGTGCAATCGTGCAGCATTTCTGTGCTGTGCGGCTAACATCGTGCCAAATTGATTGGCCAACGGTAGTGAGCTGCATGCGAGTACACGCTGGAGTCTCACTACCATTTCTATTTCCCCTCATATCTGTCTAGGCCTGGGCAACCTGACAGTATCTTACGTGCAGTCTCTGACTGTGCGGCACTTTGCCTTGATCAGGCTTGTGCTTTCATACAGACCATATCGCCATAAGTGCTCGCTGGAGAGGTTGCATTGAGGACTGCCGCTCCTTTTGGAATACCTGCATAGATTCAGATCATGTGCGATGTAGGTTCTCGTTAAAGTTCTCTAGTACGAAGCCTTCGAATGGGAAACGCATTGTGGTCGAAAAATTCTCTCTGCATGCAGTTCAAGACATTTATAGGACCACCTTGAGTAACTCACTCCCAGTTGCTCAGTGTGTAACTGCCGATGAAAGGTGGAACAAAATAGCAGGGATTATGCGAGCCGCTGCAACAACAGCCTGTGAGACTACACAACCAACCCAAAGTCCCACTGGATTTCACAGCGCTCTATAGAAATTCTTCACCAGCGACGCCAAATACCTCATGGTCCTGGACACAACACAGAGCGTAGACGCGTGAGGAATGAACTTAAACGGAGCTTAAGACTAGACAGAGAAAGGTGGTGGCTAAATAAGGTCGAAGAAATGGAAATAGCAAATAATGCGGGTAACGTGCGAAAACTCTTCCAACTTATTCGATCGACTGGGCCTACGAAAAATGGAGTGAGTGAGACTATCGCTGAATAGACGGTACTCTTATCACTAATAAGAATCGCCGCCTCTCACGTTGGGCCGAACATTTTGAAGAACAATTCAGCTGGTCGCCTGCAACAGAATCTTTCAAATTGCAAAAACTGCTGTTATTACTCCATTCGGCTTATTCGAATTCTTACGCATGCCATTTGGTCTACGTAACACAGCGCAGTCTTTCCAACGCTTCATGGATGAAGTTTTAAGAGGCCTGGATTTTGTTTACGTTTATATCGACGATGTTCTTATAGCAAGCTCATCCACCGACGAACACTTTCAACATATGCACACCGTTTTGCAACGTTTCGTTGACTATGGCATCACGATCAATTTTGAAAAATGCGTTTTTAATCAAAATTCCGTCGAATTTCTCGGTCACACGATTGATGCTGATGCTATTCAGTATCAGTATTCGACCCGTCCATACAAAAGCCAAGCCATTGCCGACTACCCCCTCCCCCAGTCTATCAAAAGTCTACGCCGTTTTTTGGGTATGGTGAATTAATACTGCCGTTTTATCCCTCAGTGCGCCCAAACCCTCTAACCACTTACAGATCTTTTGAGAGGAAATGCAAAGACACTTGTTCTGAGTACTGAAGCCACGTCTGCGTTCGCTGCTATCAAGGAACGGTTGATTAAGGCTACAACGTTAAAGCATCTGAACACAGACCCCTCGACACATCTCTTATTAACCACTGCCTTGCGGGTAGACTTTTGAGTCAAAGGCTCCGGGTGGGGTCCCCTAAGCCAACCCCCTACTTCGGACTTGGCAACCGGGTAGTATGTCACCTTCAACAAGAACCATGGAACCTACATTTTTCTTTCATCATGTACCCTCTTCATGGTATACTTGTTGGCACATCGTCTGTAAAGACTTGTGTAATAATAATAATAATAACTGATGCATCACAGGTCGCTGTTGGCGCCGTTCTTCAACAGATAGTGGATAGTAATATTGAACCTCTCGCTTTCTTTTCCAAGAAGCTTCAGCCTACTCAGGCTCGATACAGCACATTTAGCCGAGAACTCTTAGCTATTTACTTCGCTGTTAAGCATTTCCGTCACAACCTAGAGGGTCGAATGTTCACAATATATACCGACCATAAGCCACTGATTTATTCCCTACGATCACCGTCAGATCGGCATTCCCCGCGAGAGCTGCGTCACCTTGATTTCATCTTTCAGTTTACCACCGACATCCGTCATATCGATGGTTGTAGCAACGTGATAGCTGATGCGTTATCCCGTGGTGACATTCATGAAATCTCAAATACGGCTATCGATCTTCCCGAGATAGCCAGAAATCAAGAGACCGATCCGGAATTCGACGAAATCAAGTCTAACAAATCCCTCAAGATCGTCCGTTTGCCATTGCTCAACTGTGAGCAATATATTTACTGTGACATTTCCACCGGTAATCCGAGGCCTTTCGTTCCTCAATCATATCGGCAGAAAGTTTTCCACCATTTACATGGTTTATCTCATCCCGGGATACGTTCTACAGTAAAGCTCATCACAGCACGCTTTATTTGGTCCAATATCCGTACTGACATTCGCCTCTGGGCTAAACATTGTGTTGCTTGCCAAACGAGCAAGATACACCGCCATACAAAGACATCTCCTGGCAAATTCGATTTTCCGAATTCCCGTTTTCAACATGTTCATGTTGACATAGTTGGTCCTCTACCAATTAGTAACAAGTTCACCTATCTCATGACTTGCGTTGGGCGTTATACCTGCTGGCCCCAAGCGACCCCCATACCTGATATTTCTTCGGAGACTGTTCCAAAGGTTGTCATAGCCGGGGGTGGCAGTGGGGATAAGCTCCT
>JACCGJ010011260.1:0-14026 GCA_013407085.1 Atriophallophorus winterbourni | reverse complement strand
AAGAAGTACAATAAGGACGACCTTGTTTTTAAAATGGATTTGAATGGTGAATATGTGTAATTTGTTGCTCAGCTCTCTTGTATTTACAATTCCTAACCGGTTTCGAGCTGTTTGCTCTCATTGGGTTATTTCGGAATGCTTAGAATTGAAATATTTTGACATTTTTGTATTTTCCTATACACAGCTATCCTTTCGAACCTGGTAAAGTAGTGAATGTAGACAATTTGTTTCACATTAATATGAATCCATACTTTACGCTCGTTAAATCGTGCCTAATCGTGTTGTCATGTTGGTTAGATTCGATTCCCAAGTTGGTCCGAATTTTAGTATAGATAGTTTGAATAATATTTCTGTTTCAATTGTGATTAAGAAGAAGGAGTTTTTGTTAATCACAGCCAATCTGACGCATTTAGGAATTTTTCAAATCTTTCAAGCTCGTAATGCTAAAAATCACTACAACCTGTCTTTCAACCTTCAGTTTCTACATCACACTCTCTGGCGAACTTTCGGTGTATGTTCAGTCGGAGGATAAATTGTTATCTGCGGACCGCTTCGCGTCACGCAAAATCACTGATCGCCATTTGCTCGGATCTGAAGTCAGGAAGCTTGGTAAACATATTAATCATCATAATTCGCCTCAATCACCCTCCTACTTAGTTACATTATAGATTAGTTTTGAAAACGGTACGAAAATGTACTAAGCCACGCATGCCGAGAAATGAAAATGCATGCTACAAACTGAACAACATATGATAGTAATTTATTTCCAGTTAATCGATAAATGTATCGTTTAATAATCTATATAAGGTGTTCCGAATAGATTGTTGGCTAGTACGAAATATTAAATGTTTCATGAACTGATTAGAAGCGCATCTTATTTATCTTCATTTTTTACTTGAAACTTTAGAAAATGTCGCCGTTCTTCTTTCTTTTAACCGGTGGTTGTTCATGAGTGAACAAATTTCTATCAGGCAGCCAGTAGTTCTACTTTAGTTCGAACGAAATTACGGTGCTTTTATTCGAATGTTACAAGCAGTCATACAAATAAAAACCAGACAATTATATTTAAAATCAACTATAGAAACAGCTATTACTAAAGCTCAAAAATTTCTCCATGATTCCTCCCTTACGTCTGGAAGCTTTCCTGTTCAAAATCACTTAGTTTCATCTGAAGAATTTAAAGGCTTAGAATAAAAGGTGAAACATATATTGGAAAATGTTTAAGACCAATCGATTAATCGTTGCCATGAAAATGAAATTTGACGAAATTGGTTAGACTGTTTTGAGTAACGTTTCGCTTCAAACATCGAAGCTTTATCAGACAAAAGGTGAGAGCCAGCATAGTGAACGTCCACCACCTCTAATTCGTCCCACTACTAAACAGCCTATTGAAGTCCTGGGGATATCTGGTCACTTTGACCTTTACCGAATCGATTGGTCTATCTACCCAGTGCGACATGAATCCGGTCAAGGTCGACTGACACTGGCCCACATGTGCACGATTAAACGCGTGTGGCAATGTGACTAAAGTTGAATGGTATAACATATATAATTATAAACAAGGTTATACTTGTATGCCAACTGTTATATAGAGTTCGTACAACGAACCACGATGTTCAGACACAGAATCACAAAGTGATTCTTGGTCAAGCACTCGAGGCGATATGGTGACCAATGTAATGTGTTTTGTCAAATACCCATCCGTACACACCACTACGGTTCTGGCTGTTGCCGTCGTCAGGTGGAGACAGTAAGATCAGGTTCAGTGAGCCTTGAAACAGTGGATTAAAGGTAAACAAGGTTATACTTGTATGCCAAATGTTATATATAGGGTTCGTACAACGAACCACGATGTTTATATATAAACAGCTTTAACTTAAAATACAACTTGTCCAAAACAGTGCCGAGAGCCATGTCGCCCGGTTCTCTGCCTCATCTTTCTTGATGACTACATGTCAACCAGCCTTCGTGATTTTCACTGCCACTGCAGGCAGTCATTTCATATAAGGCTTAAATGCTACGTCGCAGTATATCAACGTTTTCAAGGTCACACAGGGTGGCAGGTGTTTGGTATAGGATACAGCTTGATTTAATAAAACGTTTCTACATTAGGTTCGCTGAGTCTCTGTGCACGTTTATAATTTTGTCAGCAAATTACAGTAACGGGAAATGTGTTTTAACCGTTTTTCCAAAACTGTAGTTCCACAGAAATAAAATAAACTATTAAATCACTAGAAGTCATGGAACATATAGGGTGACATTTAAATTAACTAATGACATTTACGTGTAAACATGGTTGCTAATACATCCCTACCGACGGGATTGTGTCGATCTGGGTGTTTAATAAAAACAACCACCCTGGAATCGATTAAATAGCTCAAGTTTTGGCACAACTTAGCCGACTGCACGGATCTGGTACAATTAGCAATCTGGCAATCGTTGTTTGCAGCGATGTTTGAAACAACTAACTGACTAAATTTGATTAAATTATCCTGTTGCGTGAAAAGCTCCCCGATGGAATCGGAAATGCGCACGCGGTAGTCAACGCTACTTTCATTCACCATTCTTAAATATCTGTTTTCATTTCATCCAAAAACATCGCTTGTCAACGTTTTGTCCTTCGGAAGCTTGTCGAAACTGCATGGCTGCATTCTATTTTGCACGACTTTTACTCTTTTGATCTCGCCCCCATCAGATATTAACATGAACCAAATGAAACGGTTTCAACCGAAGTTGAGAGATTTAGTGTCTTAAAACGTTGTACTGGTACCTATTTACTAAAAAACCCTAAGTGCTTCATTAACTCATACGAACGTTAAAAATGGTTCTTGCAAACCTACATTTTCCCACGCTATTTATTACATAGAAGTATATTTACTCCTCTTTCGAACCGCATGGACCAATCTTTGAATTTTATATTTATCATAAATTTGTACATATATCTCGTAGTTTCGTAAAGCTGTTTTAACAGGAAAGTCGAATCATGAAAATGGAGCCATCAAATTGAATCTTTGCACAAAATTTAGGTTAATCAACTATATTCTGCGATTTATTTCTTAGTTGAAGTATATCATCAACATTTATTATTATTATTAAACAACAAGCGGTAACATAAATTTGGGCAACGAACCTTGAATTTACGATTGATAGTAGAGCTTTAACCTTTTTTAAATAAATATTCATTTCATGTTTCTCTTTAGGTCCCGGTGACAGTTTCGGAGAACTCGCCCTGATTTCTAAAGATTCCAAGCGTAACGCTTCCGTCGTCGCGGACAATGAAGTGGAATTGCTTGTGATTGATCGATCACTTTACAACCGCGTCTTCCGGGAAGCTCATGCCGCATCGTTTCAGGATTGTTTGAGAATGGTGGAGATGTGCCCGTTATTTGAACATTTCAGTTCACATAGCAAACAAAAAATCGCAATGTCATTCACGTATGTCACATTCCCACATGAAGCGTACGCGATGAAGCAGGGTGAACCAGTGAATGGATTGATGTTTTTGATAAAGTAAGAAGATGAATGAATTGACGATGTTTATGTTTTTGTTAGGCTTTACGATCCAGATTTTATTAGCTGCAAACTGTCCAGTCGAGTTTAACTCTTCGATTTCGAGATCAGCGTTCATTCGAATTCGGGAATCGAGTTTTGTCATTCGTAGAGAGTTGGGTGAGAATCACGTGATGAATTGAATTGATACAGCTACAAAAATATGGTGAAAATAATCTATTATTGACACTTTAATCCAAAAAAGTGGGTTTTTTAACCAAGAAATCGCTTGGTACTGTCTATTACACATGCGTAAACGAAACAAACAAACGAAGAATCTTTGATATTTTGTTATTACTTAACTACTCCACTCGACTTTCAAGTCAGCTTGGGATTTATAGTCATCGACACGGCTTTTCTGTTCGCCATCTGAGTATTTTTTCTGAAATGTTTGTTAAATCCTTTTTAAGTCATATAAATGTCAATCACGAAACCGCTAATGAGAGAGTAGACATATCGGATTGAAGCTTGGATGCTAGCGAGTATTGTTTAATGACAGCTATTTATATTCTATCCAAAGATCAAACAATTTTAACGATAAAGCTGTGGTCGAATTTCAAAATTTTCCGAGATTTTGTTTCAAAGCTTGCATTAATTTGGCATGAATCTGGTGTTTTTGCTGCATGACTGCGTTGTGTAAGATGAGCCCATCACATTTCAATGAGTTCAAAATGCAATATGCTATAAGATGAACTTGGTTCGTAAGTAACGTGACGTAACAATCTAGCTTGCACCTGTTTGAGCAGAACTATCATTTAGATTTTTAGTTGTGCGATTTTCAATGAGAAATGATAATTTTGCGAAACATAAAAGACCAAGATAATGCATTATTAGTTCCTTGTTACACTGTTATTTCTTTAAAACGGCATCAAAATCATCAATTCAAAATCCGAATATTTTGATCAAGTTGATTTGTTTTCCCATTGTTTTACACAAAGAGCTTCAAAGCCACAGAAATACTTTCGGGCGTTCTAGTATTACGAAACTTCGTTAATTTCAACCCTTGATGCAAGTGTCCCAATGAATTGGTAATAATGAAGTTGGATGCAAATAGAAACATTGAAGCATAGTATTAAACGTCCTATTACGAGAAATGATCTCAAGCCATCAACAGAAATCCCAGCTCTCCATAAACCGGCATAGTATCCCATACTTGCGGCGAATACAGCACATTGCTGTCAAATTCTGGTATTATCAAAAAGTTGCTTATCGAAGACAAATTTTAATGTCTGATCAACACTATGAATCCGTGACATGCTCGCAAATCTTAAGAAATCACACGATTTTGAAATGCCTGTCACCCCACACTTACAATAAATCACTGACATGTAGCATGCAAAAATTCAAGAAACGTTAGAAAGAAAAGCTTTGTAGGAAAACACGAGACACCACAGAATGATGTCTAGTACATAAGTATTAACACAACGATGACTGCTATCTTGCAAGTGTATGATGATGGTTTTTAAGTTCCTTCAGTCGATGTCGACAATGTATGTACATTACAAGTGTACGACGATCTCTTGCTCCATGCTATTTCAAGTGACTGCACATTCCGATTCGGGTGAAACAATATCTGCAACAGTGCTCACAACTACCAATAGTACTCTGCCGATAGGTGAGATTTGTATGGGACCGACGTGATCAACGTTCAGCAGTCAAGAGAATTATCAGCTCTTCGATAATATTATTACACAATAAAATGGTAATCGTTGCTCAAATGATTCATATGTCCGACAAACATACGAGCACTACTTACCTAACGACCAAAAAACCTAAATATACAAGACGAAACATTGACTCCTGGCAAATGTAATAATCCCTTTTTCGAAATAAATGTGTGAGTAATATCATTCGGAATCTCATGTTGGTTCATTGAAATTTCATACAGGGGTCAAGTTCGAACCACGGTGGACGTGTTTATGCATCAAAAGCAGTATCCGGATTTGATAGCGGCGGTGAAATATTGTCAAACAGAGGATGATGAAATCGGTGAAACCGTTTCAAACAAACAAATAACTCCAGTCAGTCATGATCAAGTGTGAGTTTGCACACATTAATATTTGAAGAATAACGGTCAAATAAAATTGTATGCAAAGAAATTTTGATTGCAATCGGTTAGAGTAGTTTTTCGGTAAGGTTTCACTTCTGACACAGAAGCTTCGTCAGACCAAGGGTGATAGTCAGGGCAGGGAACATGATTAAGTAGTAGTGGATGGGGCAGAAATCTCCACAATCTGTCGCTCGGCATTGATGCGAAAGTAAACAGTTCTAATTCACCGTATACCTACTAATTAATTAGTTTTTTGTTTTTCTTCAAAATAGCCTTAGCCCCGTTAGTTATGTACTTTTACGTATGTGGGCAGCTGTGTCAACTGACCTTGACCGTGTTCACTTGTATCGGATTAATTTGGATACACACTGTGAGGAAAATGGACCACTGATCCTGGTCATTCCCACGAGACGTGACCCACATAGGCGTACTATATGCTGTTTAGCGGTAAGTCAAATAAGTGGTGGTTGGTTTGGCCTACTACTTAATCATGTTCCCTGTCCTGACTATCACCCTTGGTCTGACGAAGCTTCTGTGTCAGAAGTGAAACGTTACCCAAAAACTACTCTAGCCGATTGCACTCAAAATTTCTTTGCATTATGAATACACGATCGGTCCCAAACATATTCCAATCGATTGCCAAAATTGTGTGCAGTTCGTAATTTACAATAACCATTAACATGCTGCTGAATTTGATCAACTATTACATAACGGTAAGGAAATTATGCTTCCAATTGAAGGGTTTCAATGACCTGACGTCTGGACCTGTGATGCCCTTTCAGTGCATTCGAATTGTTTATCAAAACACTTGATAGAATCAAAGGCTGAAATTTGTGGGTAAACTTTAGTATCGGCTAGCCCTCGAAAAAGTTTGTAAACACTCTGCGTCATATCAATTTATAGTGAACTTTATAACTCCGGTTTCAGAGGTTTAAATGTGCATATCATTGGATATCATCATTCGTGAGCCATACATTTGATATATTCTGCTCGTTATATAGTATAATTTTTCTACATTTTCATTCGAAATGTGATCCTGTGGTGTTATAAAGTATTAACATTTTTAAACATAAATCCTTGAACTGGGGGAGAAACTGTCACGTTAATATGATCGTCATAATATTTTGTTATAATTTTACGTTTAATGTACCGATTCGTTGCAATAATCTAAAGCTGGAATTGTAAATTCACGAACAAACCTTTCCATTTTTTTCTGTCTCAGTCACGAAATTGACGCCGAGCTAGCACTTAATATTGAACCCGGACTCGAGTTCTATAGCTTTTGTGAATGATACGCCACTTATGTATTCCTGGTCAAAATCGCAACGTTTGTTAAAGACAGTTGGCACAAATAAAATTTTGAAATATAGCTGGTTATAAACCCATGAGTGATTTCGTTTTTATTGCCACTATTCAGGTCCCTGTACCATGCACTTACCGCAGAATTTAACTTACTCCCAACATGCTGTTTAATTTCAATACGCGAGCGAGGATTGTTTCTCGACGTTACGAATGTGGGTTTAGCACAAAGCCCGAATAGAGTTCGAATTTTAGGTCGTAGATATCCATACCTGATGAGTATCTACAAACACGAAACCGGTCGCCAGCACCGGACTTTCGATTGGAATTTGATATACTAATTATATGTAAAAACCAACTTCAACAACTATTAAACCTCAAACAGTAATTGGAATATAGCAAAATATTCTAAATGGTCAATGGTGTTACGCTGTACCTATTTTGGGACTTGAATTTGTTCAACATGAGGTTAACTATGAACTTCCGATTATTAATTATTCATCGACCCAATAATATAATCCTCGAGCATTATTTGCGTAGCTTTAGTTCATTTTTAAGAAAATTATCAACTAGTTAAACGGGAGCATGTTAAGTACATGCCAGTTCAGTAAACGTTAATAGATGCTGTGTAGTAGTGGATAGGTTTGATGACGGTGTATACGTTCGTTAGGTTCAAATTGTTCATATGATTAAAGAGGTTTGGCTCTATCAGGCTAATTGATTGTCATATTCATTGTGATTTTTTTCTCAACATGATTTAATTAATCCTTTGTCTCACCCTAAAACTTTTACCAAACGGAAACAATGCATAATATGCTTGCTATATTTCATTAATTTTTGGTGTATATCATTTACTATTTTACTACAGTTATAAATACCCACTCGTGTTGTTTCTTGTCTCAGAAGCCTTGCTGTGTGCATTGCAAACAGCCTTTGTAATTTTGTTAGCCTCTGCATCCACAGTGTTTCAAAATACAAATTTCGCTCACTATTTCTAAATTGACAGTTGAGAATTAATCCAAGTAATAAAGTAAAACAACCAAATTATCACCAGCTATCTATCCAGATAGTATCTGCAATGCCATAGCGACTAACAGTGCGCATTTTAGTCTAGAGGCCCTCGGTTCAGACCTCACTGAAGGTTTACATTTGATAATATATGTGCTTAACTCTAACCAGGTGTAAAACGAGTACGTACAAATGTCGGAAACTAACTACTGCTAAAACTCAGTTCTCTGAATTTTTCATGTTGTAAAAGGCAATAAACTTAGCAAAAAACGAGTGACGATGTAAACAGAGTAAAAATTATCTAAGAACTTTCAAGAATCAATAATAACAGTCACATACCGCATGGTTCGACGTGTATTCATCGAGCTTTGAAGCAAAAACCTCGACTAATTCCAAGCGTATGATTTTTTCTGGCAAGATGTCCCACGTGAAATAAATTGTGACCGAGAAAAAATTCTGATGAATATACAGCCGAGAATATGGAATGCTTAAAGCCTTTGAATGTCTGCGTGTCCGAATAAGGTCCTTGGGCTTAGGTAAATGTTTGAGGGGATGATTGTTGGTGTGCCAAATTGTAAATGCTAGCATAAGGTCACGCCGTATTCGTCGTTGGGTCAAATCATGTAGGTCAAGTTTTGGCACTCGATCTCGGAAAGGCAAATTTTGTAACGGGAGACCAACAGAGTCGCATTGTCAAGTAGTTCAATATCCTTCCTCAGCCATGGTGCCCAGGCGTGGATTAAATATTCCATAACAGTACGGACGTATGTGTTAATTAACCGGAGTAAGGTTTCTGGAGGCTGGGTTTATTATACACAGTTTGGCAATGATGTGCGGGCTTGAGGTTACACGACACCTAGACATCTAGATCCTTTTCATGAAATCGGTCGCTCAGAAGAGGATTGTACAAAACCTACCCCATGGAAGGGCAACGCCCGATGCTGAAAACAACAAAATGAATCTGTTCAAAATGTGTGAGTTCCTGTCTTATAGCAATCAAAGAAATTTAGTGAGCAAGATTGTCCACTCACACAAACATCCATAATATCCCGGCTAGAAACCAACTACTGCTAACATTCAGTCCAGTCCATTCCGTAAAACAATATTGCGTGGTTCTAACGAAACTGGGGATAATCACCCACCATACGACTGCTAACAGTTCGATAAGGAAACAATTTTAAAATCTTGGAGCGGCACCTTTCGTTTCATGACACTTTTCCGCTTAGTAAAATGAAGTCAATACAAATCAATCATAAAATGTCCTGATAAAATGATGTTGAATGATTGGGAGATAGAAATTGATTTTGATGGGATGGAAGTAATATTTTGTTCGAGAACACAGATTAGAATTTGGAAATTCTGATGTGCTCACTACTAGTGTTGCGTTTATTGGTGGAAGGTGACGGAAAGATTGACGAAGACGTGAAGTGTACGAACGAGAGTTTCAATCTCGGATGATTTGCAGAAAAACTCTATCATGTACAACTGAATAAAAGAAAGCCTCCAAAAGCTCGAAGAAATCAATCGCAAACACATAAATTTAGGTTGCGGAAGAATTGCATGACACACTGCTTGAAAACAAAGATAGATGAATGAAAACCCGGTATTAACCGATACGCATTTCAGTAGTGTTGGTCTAACGGGCTCTACAAAGAATGGAACCGGTTAGCCCGGAATCGAATGACGAATCAGATCGATGTGGTTGCCAAGACTGACGCACAGAGGAGTTCCGGTGCAACTACGAGAATCGACTATAAGAGATTGACGTGTGTTTTATTCTTTTATCTTTGCATATTCTACGCTTAAACAATTATCGTTCATTTATGTTTCCGGGTTCGGTGTGAACTCGAATAACTGTTGATTGCTTGACTTCAGGGTCGAAAATGGGTGAGGCTTGATCGACGTTGAACCGACGGTCATTGAGCCGAAGATCGACGACGTGATAGACGTTAAGACCTCAAAACAACATAATCATCCTAATGCTTTCATAATAATACATACAAACGTCAAACATCGCACTCTGTCATATTTGAATTTTAAAAATATGCCAGTGTCCAACAGGTCCCAGAATTCCGCTAACAGAATTAAAATTTTCGATGAATGTATATTGAAATACTAACTAAATCAAACAGTCAAAAACACTATTTATGAAATAAATCTCCCCCGTTTTTGTACTTGTAGTCTTCGGGAAATAAAACGGTCGAGTCACAACGGTCTGAACAACTTTGGCAGAACCACGAAATGTTTCAACATGAGACACATGGAATTATCCGTTTGCCTCAAGGGCACAGTTTTCGGTAAAACACGATTGAATTTGTTCATCTTCTCCCAAGCATTCTTATATTACACAAAATTCGCCTATTTGAAGTTCTCGATGTTACAAGAGATTGTTTAGACAAATATGAACCAGATAACTTTGCGAGAAGATTTAAACTTAACGGTGAATTAGTTAGACCTCATTAGCCCTCATTATACGCGTATACTCAATTTATCGGATTAGTCTCATAATAATTGATAACGTTTAATATTCTGATTCAATTTAACTAAACGAATAAAATGCGCGAAATTCGCAGGCATCCCATCAACTTGGAAGATGAATTTTCGTCTACTCTCATCACAACACCTGAAGAAGATCGATTTAGATGATAGACCTATTTAAAGCAACACGAATATTCATAATTCGTTTTCTTTTTCTGCTATTCTTTAAAGACTTATTTTCGTAACTTTAGTCATTCAAAATGATGGCTTTTGTGTTAGTTTGCACCTATCTAAGTTTGAGCAACCGCTTTTGTAAGACATGTGAAAGACAGTTGAACAACTTTACATGATGTTGATGTCTTCGCTTGATGTGGGAAAACAGTTCAAGAATCGTCGTGGACTGCACGAGCGAGAGATGGTACCTACATCATAAAACCAGCTGGTTTATTTTGTAGCTAAATGGAAACGGTACAGACTAAACAAATTGATTCTTTAAATTAAGGTAACCATTATCGTTTATCACAATGGAGTACGTCCTCCGGTGAAATAAATAGTCTCTTGGTCCATTCCAATCATACTAGTGAGAAAATTAACACAATCTGAAATTTTACAAAAGGAGGTAGTCACACTTCATTTGTTTTCCATACGATCCTTCGTTTTTCGAATCAAGTATTATGCAACGGTTAATTCCGTTGTTACTCGCAGCACCAGCACATACAATCCTGTGCCGATTTGGGGCTGTTAGTCATCATCGAATGCAATCAGTAAAATTAGTTTCAATGAGATTGGTTAAATGATGACCGACATCGGACGTCAAAATTGGTTTTCATATTTTGTAGAAATCCGTTGCCGAGAAAGAAACCCCATCATTGTTAAACTGAATAATTATTAATTATCTAAGATATTCTGTTGCATATATACCCCGCACTTACACCTCACATTCGGTTTCTGCTTGTTCACCGTTATAATGTTTATTGAGTGAGTCTCACGTATCTAATTATTAGTTGTATTTAGAATTTCGCAAAAGTATTTAGTTCTAAAGAAATATTTTGTCAAACTGGTTTAGCCCGCTAAGTTTAATCCGTCACATGAACTTACAGAGATAATTATCAAACACGGCATCATCAGGGAGACATCCACACGTTTGTGAAAGACCATTTTAAAACCCTGAAGCCAAGTATCCTTTCAGATCTTGATGTTCTTATGATATTCATGAATATCACACGTCGACCTGACTGAAACTACAGAAAGTGTCATCTGATGACTAATTCTGCAATGATGATGTTCATGAAACAGGAGCAAGAGTAGGAAGAGAAGGACGGAATACCTGCCGCGTACCAGCAAAGAAAATTCCAGCGTTCATGTAACGTTTATGAATTGTGCGATGAAATAACACGTACCTCGGCACTGACTGGAAAATCTGAATTTTAAACTACTCCAACGTCTAGAATCTAGCGGTTTTATTAGATCCTTGTTTTGTCCATCCTTCGGATGGTAAATAATGAATCCAGAATAATAAGTAAGCAAAATTCTCATATAACTGGAATTAGTGAATTAAGCCTCTAGGTTAGCACTTAGCTCGGATGCAAGTTGTAAAAACAGGTCAAGATTTATTCCGCATTGATAGCATTCCGATATATACGTGCGGCCAGTTCTAGAAATAACATACTGTCACCAACACAAGCTTGTGCTTAACTTTAAAACGGAAAGAATGCACTACTTTGATCCGAGCTGAACAATATTCGGTGTATGTTAATGTAGTACAGTTTATGAAAAACACTAACAGCGATTTGCCACTACGAGGTCACATTTATCCAATATTGGGAATGGATGTTGTGAATAATTTACCACAGTAAGCGAATTTCATTAAATACCCAGGGTGGATAAAACTCTGCATTACGACTTGGAACCATTTTCAAATTTTCAAAACAACCGTCAAATTTGTCTCCTCGTGAAATTCGCACCAAACGAAATGAAACATTTCTCGCGAATTTCTGTTCACAGGAGAATTGGAAAATGCATTCGGACTACCGACCTACTGCCAATCTGTCATCTGCATTGAACCATCGGAATTCTATGTGCTCAATGCGAGTAATTTCGAAACTCTCATTGCAGGCAAAAGAGTTTCTTCCACGTGGAATAGTTTCAAGAAGAACGCAGAGTTGAATCTACTGAAACGTTTCAATGAAGTACAATACACACGTGTTCCATTCTTCCAATATTTCTTTCAAAGATATAAGCAGAGGGAATTCGAGGTAAAGGAAATAATATCAATTGAAACTGGATAAAATTAATGTAAATACATACATGCATTTTGTTAACCACTATGGAAATGTCTCAGACTTCACAGAACCTTAATTTCGGTTTCCATAAGATGTGATACTAAAGTACAAACCGACCGACAATTAAATCTGGAGGTAATGGAACGACCTTAAACTTTGGCCGATTAATGGTTCTTCATTGTGTGAATAAAAACGAAAATCTTTGGTTAATTTGCCTTCAAATAAGTGAAACGTTTTGATACTAAATTGCGATTGTCCATAGTCTCACCATTTATACTACAATACGGTATTTTGAGGCGCTTGCTTTGAACTAAATAAGAAATTAGATGCATGTACGATATGTCTGAAAACAGGAATAGAGTGTTAAACTGATACGATGATCGCATAAAAGTATAGGATGTGAGCAATCTGCTCACATCTTCAATGAAAGCTTCATAATAAGATTTGTGCTAACGAGAAGAACATACAATGACAGGTACGTCAATTGTATTGAAGCAAATGAGTCTTTTTAGGCAGTGCAAAATTCAAGCAAATATCTGTTTACATGATCCGCTAGAACCCTAATTGGATAAAATATCGTTTGGAAACACCATGCCGCGAAAATGGAAGTTCTAATAACTGGAGCTTGTTCGGATAAACCTTATTTTGTGTAAACAAAATTATGACCAAAGGTTCAGTCAAGGTTGAATAGGTGCGAGTATGCTGATCAATACCGCAGTTGAAATAACCTAGATTTGAGGATGAGAATGTACTTGTCATTTCTATTTGTTTTCTGTCCATATCGGCGGTATGGACCAGTGGAAACCGATCCCGTGCTACGGATTCGGAAGGTCATTCACACTAATCGATACTCTACACAATGGAGCGGATCCATCATTTTGTGGTGCATTCCCACCAACTGTGATGAAACGTTTCCGCGTTCTAATAATTAAAACTAATTTTAGGCATTTATTTTTCGCTATTACGCATTTTCGCTTCGCAATAACTCTAATCAAGTTAGGAAGATTTGCCATCTGCCATCTGCTGCATTTCACAACAGTTAAGATAGTTTGGGCAGGTTACGCGAGCATTTAGAATGGTAACAATAATTCAATTCAAAATTGAACAAAAGCTGCTAATATCAATTTGTTCCATTACTCAAGGCTAAGGAGCGGAAACGTGACTTGATGCTTCAAAGTCTCCAACGACAACAGAAAGCGACGGCTTACGATCAATTTATTCCACCACGGGGTCCAGTAATCGATATGTTCGGACCGGGAACTGCGTTTTATCGAAGTCGTCAACTTCGAATCGATTCAAAGCGTAAGGAAAAGGTAAGCTCGAATGAATTCATAATGGCTGTAATTGCAGAGACCAAGAC
>JACCGJ010011257.1:0-27493 GCA_013407085.1 Atriophallophorus winterbourni | reverse complement strand
TACAACAGTGGAGATTTATTAGTAATGCTATCCAAACCAGCATTGTTATCGATAATTTACAAATGCCAAAGTCAGCTATTTAGGAATTAAATTATCCACGACCTCATAAAATGACATATTCGACCACCCATATGATGGACACCGTGTTTAACAATTAGAACCAGTATCGATACAAAGTTCTACGAGAGATCAAAATTATTAGTAAACACGTGAAAACGGACTCTAACGTGGAAGTTACCGAGCCTGTTTGTACTGAGCAAAGCGATGCCGCGAATCCTGATCCAAAAAAACGGATATCGACCGACTCTATGGGAGTCGGTGATGTAATATACCCATTAAAACGAGCCCCACCATCATTGACACGTACTCAATATATCTGTTCAAATACTCATCATCGAATACTTTTATCCAGATTAAAGGTTTGTACACAAAATCATAATGCTTGGTAAATAATTTACCTGAGGTAATCAAGCTTCGTCAAAAATATTCGGCAGTCCTGATAGCCGTAACGGAAATCTGGTACAATCAGCAATTAGCTGAGGACGAAATTTCCATTCCAAACGTGTTTCTTTTTCATCGTACTCGAATGGACCGTGGAGGAGGAGGAGGTGTTGCTATTTACTATGACCAACAACTCAGGTTCAAAGAAATCACGGTTAATGATTTAATGCTGGAAGATACACTATGGTGTTCACTTTAATTAGCAACAGGTGAAAACTGTGTTGTTGCTGTGATTTACCGACGACCGTCAGCAGACGAAGCATACAATGAACTTTACTTGAAAAACCTCAGCTGGTTGTTTCCAGATATCAAAGCAATGTCCTGATCATGGGTGACTTTAATCTACCGAATTTACTAAAAATCGAGATTCCATCGGTGAATTCTTTCGATCATCTATTCTACGAAATGTTCAACGAAATTCCTTTATTTAACCACATCTCAGCAATTCAATTCAATTCAATTTTAATGGTCTAAAAAGCACATAGCTTTACTAAAATGACAGAATAATATGAAAACAACGAATAATATAACAAGCAAAAATGGGATTAGATTGCTTACTGGGCAGTTCAAGAATCAAGTAAATATCCAAGGGCAAAAATTGTTTTCGATTGGTGGGATAACAAATGTAGGTGTATGGTGTTAAGATGTATAGTTTTGTTCAATGCACGGTTTTACGGTCAAATAGGCATCAAGGCTTCTCTTGAAAGTTTGCTGGTTTGGTGAGTTCACAACATTATCTGGCAGATTGTTCCAAGTAAAACAAACTCGCACGGCAAAAAAAATGTCGTCTGTAGTTTAGTCTCGAGTGAGGGACAGTTAGAGTAAATGTGTGAGCTCTTGTATTATGCGAGCTCCGTAGATTCAATAAGCATTGTAGAGGGTGATTTTCAGTATTCAATATATTGTAAACCAGAATCAAATCCCCTCGGAGACGACGACGTGGATAATCAAATAAATTTAGCGTTTTGATTCGCTCGTTGTAGGGTTTCCGGCTGAGTCCAGTGACAAGTTGATGATATATTCGTTGCAAAGTCGCAACATCTTTTTCAAGCCATGGCGACTATGCTTGAACCGCATATTCCATCGTGGGCCTGATGTACGTATTTATAATACAGGGAATTGTCTGTTTTGAGAACCTACCGAAAATTCTCTTTAGGAGTGACAATTTCTGTGATGTTTTGCGATAAACGTAGTTGCAGTGGCTCGACATCCCTAGGGTGTTGCTTATTAACACACCCAAGTCCCTTTGTTCCATGGTCCACGAGAGGGTGTGTTCCAAGAAAATACTGGTACTTCACATATTTGCCAATGTTTAACATGTGACACTTTTGGAAATTTAAAAATATGCGATTTTTTAGGGACCAAGCCTGGAGGTTGTCCAGATCCTTCTGGAGCAGTTCGCAGTCTTCTGACTTACTTATCTTAGGCCAAACATTTATATCGTCCGCGAACAGTACGATCTTGCATTTGATGAGAGCTGGTATGTCATTAGCATAAAGCGCGAAGAGGATTGGTCCATGGACAAAGGTGGTTTTGTTCTGTTTGTGTTTGTACCGCCGAAGCAACACTTGCTTCAGAGGCACAAACACTCCGTCCATACTCGATCTTGTTCTGACGAGCGAGAAAAAAGTCATCGAGGATATCCGCTATGAAGCACCACTTGGAAAGTGTTTTCATGTAGTCATTGTTTTCAAATATATATCTGAAGCGAAAAGAGCTAGTGATGCTCAAAAATTGGTAAGAAAAATCGATACGGTTCCATTATCAATGGCTCTTCAAGCAGTCACCGCCTGAGCACCGATTAACACTGATTTCAAACACTGCTGGTCATCGATACTTCAGAAAATCAATCAAATAATAGAACTACACTCAAAATATTTTCTAAAAAACTGAAAAAGTGATTCAAATTCGTGATTCGGAGTCTAACATGGAAATGAATAAAGGTAAGAAACTGTGAGTGGAGAAGCAATATACTGCTGGTAAAACCTGAATCCTCGGAAAGCTTACACTTGTTGAGACAAAAATTTCTTACACTTGTCCAGGAGGATAATGAAGAGTATGAAATCATTTTGATCGATACAATTGAACGAAATCCGAAGCTCCTCTTCCATATCATGAACAGAAAGGACAGGGTAAATCCAGGCGTTTCCGATTTACCTACTATGACTGGAACTACATCCACAGCTCTCGAAGCCACCAACGAATTCGCTCAATTTTACTCTATAGTGTTCCACACAAACGAGTGCTTTTGTTATGATATACCTGCATTCAGATCACAAATTACCACAATAGACGAAATCGCTTGGAAACCAGAAAGTGTCCCGGCAACTCTACTCAAGTTAAATACAGAAATCCCGGAGCGCTGATGAAATAACTCCTTTCCTCTCAAAACAATGCGCCCATGCTCTATTCTCACCACTCTCTGAACGTTTCAACCGGTCACTGAGTTATAGCAAGGGTTATCCTGGCCGGAAATGTGGATTAATCACTCCGATATACAAAGGCGGGAACCGCTCCGATGTGTCTAAATACAGACCATTCACGTTGTTGCCAGTGATCTCTAAAGTTCTGGAACGATTTGTAGCTGACGAACTTATCAAACATTTTGAATAAAATAAGCATCTTTCCATCGCACAGCACGGATTCAGGACAAGATACTCCTGCCTCACCAATCTTCTCATAACACTTGATAACTGTACTCGAGCCGTGGATAATGGATACCCTATCCATGCTTGTTACTTTGATATGTCTAAAGATTTTGACCGTGTTAACCACAGCATACTGCTACATGAAATGGAGCAGCTCAGGGTGGGTGGCTGATTATTGGCTTGGATACAGGATATTTTGACTAGTAGAGTTATCAGGGATAGAGTTGATGGGGCACTATCCGACCCAGCAGCAGTTTCTAGTGTTGTACCTCAAGGCTCATGCTAGTGCCCATTACTCTTCCTGGTGTACGCAGAGGATATACCTGAAATAGTATGCAGCAAGATCATTTTATTTGCGGATGACATCAAAGTCTGGACTAACGTACGCACTATAGAATATTGCCAAATTCTACAAAATATCTCGGAGCACTTCATACGTGGTCCTACTATTCAACATCCAAAAATGTAAAATGATAAACGTCGGTAAATCATTCGAATTTGTATACTCTCTGGGATCTCAGCAACTTACATGGGTTACGGAAAAGAAAGACCTGGGTGTTTGGATTATTCATTCATTCAGTCAGTCATTCCTCTCCGTGCCGGGTGGCACATGAGGCGAAGACAACTTCACGCCAGTGGTTCCGGCCTGTCGCTGCTTCCGTTGCCGTCTGCACCGTGAATCCTTGTGCATGTAGTTCGCGTTCCAACGTTCTGCGCCAAGTTTCTTCGGGCCGTCCCCTTTTTCGTTTACCTTGCGGATGCCAGTGCATGGCTACCTTCGTACGGGATCCATCCATCAGACGGGGCCCGAACCACGGATCTGTTGTCATCGTTTCCGTAGCAATGTAGGTTTTACGGGATAGGGTTGCTAGCCCTGAGCCCAACCCTAATCCTCTCTCAGAAGGGCTTGGGACCGTCCTTGGCGGAGTTGTGTTTGGATTAGCATTGACTTAAAGTGGTAGCAGATTGCAGGGCTGCAAGTTAATTATTCCACACTCTGAATCAAATTATCGAAGGTTTTTCTTTGCTGTCCTATTTTTTTTATATGGAACTCTCTGCTCCCACATGATATTTCTGCATCAAGCCTGAACATGATCATGGCTGAACTTGACAAGTATATGTTGACCAAATCCAACCTCGCACCTGAATACACATCCTGGCTCTCCAATATTGATAAAACCTCTGTGTTGTTTTTATGCATTCCCTATATTTTTAATCTATGGTTATTGTAAATTATTTGCTTTTTGGACAATTGAAACTTTGAATTGCTTTGAACTTTGAAGATTCACCTCACCTCGTTATTATTCAAATTATCTCAGTAGTGACATTCTTCTCGCAAACCAAACAAACCAAACAGCTTACACCCCGTCATTACTCATAAAAAACACAATTAAGTGCATTTATACGAACGCAAACAACTCCGCCAACTGCCGGTCCCAAGCCCGGGTGAAAAAGGAGGAGGGTTGGGCGTGGGGCTAGCAACCTCACCCCGTAAAAGACAACGCTGCTACAGAAACTGGAACAACAAAAACTGCACAAAAGCTGCCTGGACGGGATGACTCCTCTTCAGTGGGGCTCATGACGCGTGCTGGTGAAAGCCTTCGGGAAGCCAACTCGCCGATAAGTCTTCTCACGACCAAGGCAAAGACCAGGATAGGGACCTGGAACATCAGAACCCTATATGAGAGCGGGAAATTAGCACAGGTAGCCAAAGAGATGGAAAGTTACAAAATCAAAGTTCTGGGCCTATGTGAGACTCGATGGAATGGGAGCGGTCAGAACAGACTATCTTCAGGGGGAACCATCATCTATTCCGGACATGAAGATGTGAATCATGGCCACACTCAAGGAGTGGCAATAATGTTAGCGCCAGAGGCTACAAGAGCGCTAATGGCATGGGAACCTGTCTCACCCAGACTTATGGCAGCCAGGTTCAACTGCAAGGGAAGGAGGATCACCATCATCCAGTGTTGTGCGCCAACAAACACAGCCCAAGAAGAGGAGAAGGAAGATTTCTACAACTCTTTACAGGCCCTTTTAGACCGGACTCCGCGCAGAGACATGAAGATCGTCATGGGCGACTTGAACGCTAAGGTCGGTGATGACAACACAGGCAGGGAACTCATCATAGGCAGACACGGCCTGGGTACCTGCAACGAGAACGGAGAGCTGTTCACAGACTTTTGTTCGTTCAATGACTTAGTAATAGGTGGCACCATTTACCCTCACAAAAGGATCCACAAGACTACTTGGACTTCACCCGATGGAAAGACGGAAAATCAGATAGATCACTTCACCATAGACAGAAAGTGGAGGCGTAGTGTGCTGGACGTCAGAGTGAGGCGCGGCGCCGATGCAGCCTCCGACCATCACCTGCTGGTTGCAACAATGCGGACCAAGCTGAAGTCCTTCAACGATTCGTCAGGAAGAGCGTGCCACAAGTTCAACACACAGTACTTGATGGACAAAAAGAAATCAGAAGAGTTCAGCTGTGAAGTCAGGAATAGATTCGAGGCGCTGTCGGAGTTGGCCGACGAAACAATAGAAAATCACTGGGCAGGAATACGAAAGACCTGGCAGGATGCGTGTACTAAAGTTCTGGGGAAGAAAGAGAGGGAACAGAAGGAATGGCTGACGAAGGGTACCTGGGAGAAGATTAAGAAGAGGAGGGATCTGAAGATGGAAATTAGCAGATGCGGTGACATGCAACAGAAGGCAGACCTCAGAGCACAATATTGGGAGACAAACCGGGAAGTGAAGAAGGGTGCTAGACAGGACAAAAGGAAATTTATACACAACCTAACAGAGGAGGCAGAGCTAGCGGCAAAGCAGAATAACATGAAGAGGGTATATGAAATCACCCGAGCCTTGTCAGGGAAGAGTTCCCAACCGAGCAAACCAGTCAAGGACAAAAATGGAAGAACCATGACAAGCGAGGAGGGGCAAAGGAAAAGATGGGTGGAACATTTTGAAGAAATTCTAAACAGACCACCTCCGCAAACATCTCCTGATATATCACCAGCAAAAGAATCCCTATGCATTAACATCAACCCCCCCAACAATTGCAGAAATCATCAATGCCATCAAGTCCCTGAAGAATGGTAAGGCACCAGGCCCTGACGGCATCCCCTCAGAAGCTCTAAAGGCAGACGCGACAGCGGCAGCGGAGATGTTACACCCCTTCCTGGTGAAGTTATGGGAACAGGAGAGAGTTCTGGCTGACTGGAAGCTCAGGCATTTGGTAAAGCTCCCAAAGAAAGGCGACCTTTCCCAATGCGGCAACTGGCGAGGAATCATGTTGCTGTCCATCCCCAGCAAAGTACTGACCAGAATCATCTTGGAGAGATTGAAAGAGGCGTTAGACAAGAAACTTAGAACAGAACAGGCGGGGTTTAGACAAGATAGGTCATGCATAGATCATATCGCCAATCTGCGTATTATCATCGAGCAATCCATCGAATGGCAGTCTCCTTTGTACGCGATCTTCGTTGACTTCGGAAAAGCGTTTGACAGCGTCGACAGGGAGACAATATGGAAGCTAATGCAACACTACGGAATCCCGCAAAAGCTGATAAACATCATCCAACAGCTCTATGAGGACTCATCATGCCAGATCATCCACAACGGAAAGCTGACAGACCCCTTCCCAGTGAAGACTGGAGTGAGGCAAGGTTGCATGCTCTCGCCGATAATTTTCTTGATCGTCATAGACTGGATTATGAGAAGAACTACAGAGGGCAGCAACACCGGCATCCAGTGGACCCCCACCAAACATCTCGAAGACCTTGACTTTGCGGATGACATCGGCCTCCTGTCTCACAAGCAACAGCATGCACAGTCTAAGCTAACGCGCCTAGCAGAAGAGGCAGAGAAGACGGGCCTGAAAATCAACATAAAGAAAACCGAGGTGATGCGATTGAACAACCAACTACAGCAGCCACTGCATCTACAGGGGAAAGACGTGGTGGAGACTGACCGCTTTGTTTACCTTGGAAGCGTGGTCAACATTGATGGTGGCACAGAAGACGACGTCAAGAGCCGAATCAGCAAAGCAAGGGTAGCGTTCAACACCCTGCGCCCCATCTGGAAATCTAAGGCCTTGTCCCAGCGCAGCAAAGTCCGCATCTTTAACACCAACGTAAAAGCAGTCCTCCTCTACGGGTCCGAAACATGGCGGGTTACCCACAACATCACCAACAAGATACAAACATTTGTCAACAAGTGCTTGCGCCACATTCTTAAAATCAGGTGGCCTGAGAAGATTTCAAACACAGACCTATGGCGTAGAACCAACCAGAACCCCGTTGATCAGGACATCAAGAAAAGAAAATGGGGGTGGATAGGTCACACACTCCGCAAACCAGCTGATAACGTCACTAGGCAAGCACTAGACTGGAATCCACAAGGTAAAAGGAAAGTGGGACGACCCAAGCAATCGTGGAGAAGATCAGTCGTGAGTGAAGCAAAGGATGCCGGAATGACATGGACTCAGCTGAGGATAGCAGCCCAGGACAGAGTTCGCTGGCGTGGCGTTGTTGCAGCCCTATGCTCCAACAGGAGTTCACAGGAATAAGTCAAGTAAGTCAAGTGTCTAGCGCACACACCGAATACTTAGCGGCATGAGATTAACGTGCTGAACTAGGCAACTAGGCCCATGTGCAGTCTATGACTGTGTGGCACTGCCTGGATCAGGCTTGTGCTTTCAGACACACGTTCTTTCAATCTAGGAAAGGTATAGGTGGTCATATCATTGCTCTCAAGTATCGAATGTATTACTCAAAACACACAAACAAAGAAGCCATTTTACGGAGTCCACCTCGCTTTGGCAACTGCGGCACCTTATTCACCTGCATTGTCGTTTTTATTTTAATGCTTTTTACCGTAAGCGTTGTACAGCATAAATCGGTCGTTGGCCTGTTTCTCTTCAAGCATTCTGCTCACAAACCTCTCTAATGTTGGACTCTCACTATCGTTTCTATTATCTATTTCTCATATCTATCTATGCCTGGGCAACCTGACAGTAATATCGCCCACGTGCAGTCTCTGACTGTGCGGCACTTTGTCTGGATCAGGCTTGTGCTTTCATACCATAATGCAGATTTTGTTATGTGTGATTGTCCGATCTTCAACGCCCGCTTTACAAACCGCTGCGTGCTTTTCGAGACAAGATACAGCGCGCATACTTTCTGTAAATCCCCTCCCGTGTTTTGAAAGCGAACTAAGCTTGCATACAATCTCAATGGTTATGTGCTACTTTTTGCTGATCTATCTATAATTTTCCGCATAAGTCACATGACACCTTGGGTCATGTGATATGTCATTTAACACAGCCGGTGAACAGTTTATTTACTCTACTTAAATGCTCACATGTTCATCTTATGCGTTCGCCGGACCTACGGAGCTACATTATTGTACTGAATTCTGGTTGTTTTGGCAAAACTGAATTATATTCACGGTTCAAACAGAACTTTCTAGGAGCATCACTCGTTTGGGCCTAGAAGAGGTTTGATCGTTCAGTGAATGACTGCGCTCACTATTTTTAGTGAAACTATACACTTTCTTTTCATTATTAACGCGTCTACAGCAGGCTGTATCGATTAATGTGCTTATGATCGTTTTGGACATGTTGCTTAATCCCCGGCATACACATTTTTCTTTTGCTGCTGCTATTAACTCCCAGTACTGTTCACTCGGTTGTGATGAAACATTATTTCTCTCATGCTGCGTTTCCAGTTTAACAATGTTTTGATTCGTATAAGATTATCGGCCGGTTTTCCTTCTCACATCTGTCTAAATCTGAGCAAGCTGACTGTATGTCGTGCAGTCTACGGCTATGCGGCACCTTTCATAGATTATGCTCGTGTTTTCATACATACATAGAAGAAGAAGAAATTGGCATTATTCATATAAACGAATTTTCAGCAGTTGAAAAATTTCACCAAATAATTTAAAACAAATTGACCGACAGGTCCAGATATCAATTTGTCGACTGAACGATGTTTCTTTTCCGTCTTGATTGATAATTTCCACATGTGATCCAGTTTATTAACAAATGGTGTAACCAAACGTTTTGAGACGAAAGTGTCACAACAATACTCGGTATCTTGTAATTCGTTCAATATTGCGCGTCGAAAATTGGCCTCAGTTGATACGAAAAAATGATGCATTTTGCCCACAGCTAGAGTTCACATTTAACGAAAAATGTTGAAAACCCTGCGGAGAAATTAATTTTATGCACGGCCTATTTGAAGGCCCCGCAATGTACATACATACATACATACACACACATACATACATACATACACACATACATACATACATGCATGTGTACATGTATACATGTATGTGTACACACATACATGCAAGCATACATACGTACATACATACATACATACATACATACATACATACATACATACATACATACATACATACATACATACATACATGCATGCATACATTCATACATACATACATCAACCGGATACGAGTATCGTTTTTGTTAAACCTTGTGCTCAGGTTTTGTTGGCGATAAATTGTTGCTTTCATTAGGATTTTTGTCGATGCAGAGTTGGGTCTACAGTACTTTTACTAGAACAGAAAATAATTGTAAAAATCTTCTCCTGCTCTCTGGCTCTCAGAATGTATGTATATATGCAAACACAAGCCTGAACTCGGCAATGTGCTGTTCGGTCATAGACCACACTGTGCTATGATGCTGCCAGTTTTCCCAGGCCTAGACAGCTATGAGAAATAGAACTAGCAGTGAGACTCCAGCGCGTTTCCGCGTGCAGCTCACTAGCCGTAGCAAAACAATTTAGCTGAGAATCGGAGTTGATTGATGCTAATATTGCTGTGCCATGATTAAATGAAATCATAATCTTCACATAATCTCGTTGCTACGTATAAAAGAATGATTGGTCGTATCATAAATAACTAATATTCTGGTTTACGAAGCGATATACTAGAAATGGGCTAAAATGCTGTCAGGTTGCCAAGTTTAGACTGGAGAAAAAAAGACAAACGGGAATGCAGTCTATGACTGTGCTGCACTTGGCCTGGATCAGTCTTGTTATTTTATCATCATTTACACGAACAGTGACTTTCTAAAAGCTTTCCATTGCCTGTTTATTGAATAGCTCAGTAGCATAGGTTGCGCAATCATGAACTATTCAAATTTCTAGACTCGTCGTGACAGTTTTTTCACCAATCATCGGGACGTATAACTTACGTTCCGCAAATTAATTGTATTTGAATCTTAATGAATTCCGGAGTCTTATTACTATATGGCCTCGATTTTCACTTACCCTGCCCTCCGTTTGGCAACCTGCAACCATTAATCAAAACTGCAGGTAATCTATTGTGAATTTTGCACTGCATTTTTAATTTTTTTCTTAAATAAGAATTTAATCTCCGCTTGCTCTTCAAATCCACACCTCTTGTCTATATTTCTGGCCACCTACTCCAAGTAAACCATCTAATAGCTGTTCCTCACATTTTCACCCGCCCATCTCCGAAATTCTACTGTCACTCGCAGTTGTTTCGTATCTCCCACCTTTGTTCATCGTATGCTTTCTTGCATTGTAGTCGTTTCTGACGGTTCAGCTTCCCTGGTCACTTTACTTGGGAAATATTAATGACACCCCCTCATCGTGTTCCGCATCTCCCACTCCGCTTGCCGAAACAGGTTCTGTAAGCATAACAAGGCCGCCATCTCCTGACCCCGACCCCTTCCTATGGGTTTCGTTCAACGAACCGGATCAAGAATCACCGCGATCCACATCTCCGGATTTGTTTGGTGATCTGGATGTTGACGATTCGATTGAGTTATGTGCAGAGTGTGATTGATTGCTATTTTATGTACAAACGAATAAAAAATCTCTTTACACGTGCTTTTTTTTACATTGTTTACCGTTTCATCATGTTCAAACATTTCGCTTGTCTGTTTAGAATCGCCCGCAATGTGCTTGTTTTCAACATCATTTGTTCTTAATTTATTGAGTGCTCACGTGGCCTTCGCAATCCTGGGTGTGATTCCTGTATTCCCCTTCTGAGGGTTGTTTATCCCATCCATACTTAGAATAGGTTGTTGTTGTCCACCTTCGGTCGATGTCAAGCATGGATATACGTCGCATACTTGTACTTGTGTGCGACTATCTCCTGGAGGATGAGTCGGCTTCAATGAAGGGTCTTGGGAATTTAGGTACAAAGTGGTGTCCCCAGCACCACTCGGCGTTTGTTCGAGTTAGCTTCTCTAGCCTTTGCACAACCAAGTGCGACCTGCAAGGCAGCTGGGAGTTTCCAGAAAGAAGTGGAGTGCACCAACTAACCGTCTTCGAGAATGTGCTCCAGATTTTTCCTCAGGGTTTTCTCCCGAAGCGTTTCCCGCGATCGGGTATCCCGCAAGACAGCGTAGGCTTAAAATCAGGGTTTTCCTTTCTTAAGATGAAATGCCCTCCCAGGCTAACGAGCTCCATCTGCCCGAAGCAAACTGGTTTTCAGGCGCCAGTCACTCGCCCCCGCCCCTTCTGTTGGTAGAAGCATATCCACCGGGCTCGGGAAGCCACTCGTGCAGGCTAGAAGCTGGACTTGATTGTCAGAGGCTATTTGAGACGCGCGCCATATACGTCGCATGCACATGATTATATCATGATCCACAACTTTTTATTCAACGAAACAGTTCGTTTTGGGAAGAACAACCTCCTTCACAGCACGCTCTTCTGATGTTGAACAGATCAAGACAAGCGCTCACAAACCAATATTTTATTGACCACTTGCGTTTCACGGTACAGTTGAATCTAGACTGGTACGATGTAATGTCGGCAACTCATGAGTATACGTTTGGGACCCCTTATATCAGTCAGAGCATTGCTTGGTTCACGTTTCACATTAGGTGTAGAATCTTCATCACAATAAACCGACAAGGACCATAAGTAACCGTTCTTTTTGTATTCAGTGTAATAAAGAATTCAGCAATGAGCGGGATGACCGATTTTCAGTGCTCTAACGTCTGAGTCAATTAGCGAACTCGTCTTCGGACAGCCTATTTGTTCTACTCACTCTGTTTGATGGTTGACTTAAAGATCAAATTGCCTTATAGCCACCCACTAACTTGATTCAAATTTATACTTCTTTAAGGCCCTCGGGTAATTTTAGCACCCCTTCTTACTTAAGCTGTAGATGGTCTGCGTTATGATTGTTTATATGTAGCGGCGCTCGAAATGCTAATCTTGTCTGCTGCCAAGTCTTGAGCACTGATAGCTGATTGGCCATCGGTAGTGAGCTGCATGCTGAAACACGCTGGAGTCTCACTGCCATTTCTATTTTCTTTCTATTTCTTTTGTCATATCTGTCTAAGCCTGGGCAATCTGACAGTATCTCAGCCCACGTGCAAACTCTGACTGTGCGGCACTTTGCCTGGGTCAGGCTTGTGCTTTCATACTCACACCATCATTAAATTTACGATTTTGAAGGTGGTTTCCGTATCGTTACGCCTCTAATTCGATCGTCTTTATTCATTCCACACGTTCAGCAATATCGTCTTGATGCCACGGGAACGTGAACCTCATTGTTGCTGCAACCTCCTTGAGAGACCGGGTGACATGAAATGGATTCTCCCTTGTCGTTGCAATGAAGAACAAGCGAGTATGTGCTTAATGAAGGTCAACACTCTTTAGCCCTCCAATGGTCTTGGAAAGCATGCGAAGAACACAGTTGGACAATAAGATTGTCTGAAAAATCCTTTGTGATATCGTTATTCCCTTTTGATTGGTCTAATGAGGCTGTGGTTTATGGAGAATCTCCGTTGTCTAACGGGATTCATTTTTGGGAACTGAAAGCCCTATCTCCCCTGTACGGCACTGGTGTGGTACGTTTATTGCGTACATAAAATTTAGGATATTTACGGTCTCGCAATACTAAAATATTTTCATCTATTTTCAGCGGGTTGGTCTTGCTAGAACCAATGTCCCAGGTTGCTGCCCAGATTTTCTAACCGAGCTCGGTTCTGATCAAAATACTTGGGCTCTAAGCTCTAGCGGCGAGGTGATTCATGCTGGCATTCGTACTCAGGTAACGCCGATGGAATTCCGTCGCGGCTCGATCGTAGGCTGTCTGCTAGATCTTGTTCATGGCGAATTGCGATTCTACGTGAACCGATGTTCCCACCCATTGGCCCGTTTTAAGTAAGTACTTGTTTTTAATACCTATATAATTTGTTAGTCTCCTTTAATCGATATCGAATGAGTGTGCGCTTCCAGCATATTTTACTTTCATCGCTGGTGTTCTATACTGCAACATTCGCGGCGACATGAAACATTTGGTCAATCAGCGGTCTCTGACTGTTTCGTGGTCTTTTAGCAGCTTAAGAGTCGCAACCGTTATGGGGTTGCATATAAAAACACGCTAAAGTCCCTCTGCAATATTATCTGTTGCCTAGGTCTGGTCTGGTATGGTATGAAAGCACAAGCCTGATCCAGGCAAAGTGCCGCACAGTCAGAGACTGCACGTGTGCTAAGATACTGTCAGGTTGCCCAGGCCTAGACAGGTATGAGAAAGGAAATAGAAATAGTAGTGAGACTGCAGCGTGTTTCAGCATGCAGCTCACTACCGTTGGCCAATCAATTTAGCACGATGTTAGACGTTCAGCACAGAAATGCTGCACGATTGCACATCCGATATATATATATATATATATATATATATATATATATATATATTCATGCATATATAATTATTGAGAGCTCGGCTTACTCACTCATGGATCGAGCCAAATTTTCTTACGGTTGTATCAAGCTATATTTGCTCGACATCTACTAGGTACGTGTAAGCAAGATTCCAGCGAAAGCCTCGATCAGTTTTTGCAGCGACTCCGCTCGCTCTCACGGGACTGTAACTTCAAATCTGTAACTGCTGTCGAGTATCAAGACGAAGCCGTACGTGATGCTTTCATTACGGGAATGTCTTCGAATTCTATCCGACAACGCTTGCTTGAAAATAAATTTCTAGACATCCAAACTGCTTTTGACCAAGCCAAGTCTCTAGACATGGCGCAGAAGCAATCACATTCTTATACATCTATTTCTATTCCCCCCTCATATCTGTCTAGGCCTGGGCAACCTGACAGTATCTTAGCCCACGTACAGTCTCTGATTGTGCGGCACTTTGCCTGGACGCAGGCTTGTGCTTTCATACATCAAGCTATATTCCTTTTTATTATTTTTGATTGAGTTTGGCATGTCTACCAGGTTGTTTGTTAGAAATAAGTTATTTAGCGTTTTCTGAAACCAGATACAAATTTTATCACCGTCATCGATAGGTTCGTACTGTTCCAATGTACTCCCGGTTGCCGTATATGTCATATCACCTTTGACAACATTGTCCACCTTTTAACCTGATCCTGCTTAGTCGAACTGCTTTGGCAAACTTGGTAAAATTTAAAACTGGGCAATTGGTGCTTCAAAACCAACTGAATTAGGGTTGATGAAGCCCCTCAGCATGGTAGGGATTTTTATAGAAGAAAGATAAACGATTCATCGCCCATACGGTAACGGGAAGGTATTCAAGAGTTGATCCTAGTTAAATTCGCAAGTGTACATGCACAGCCACTCGATCGCTACCACGTATTCTGTTGCGACATCACCATCTGGTATTAGTAAATGCTTTCAATGTTGCTTTTATTACTAACATTTCCGTCTATCGGCAAATTTACTATTTTTTCAAGAATTCGGTAAAACTACGGCGTACTTGTTTGGCCTTTAGCTCTTCTTACCGGTACGTTAGTCATCAAGCCATGCTCCTCAATAGCACAAACCTATTAAACATTGCGTATTGAAATGTAATATTCTGCATATGTATGGCCATGTAAACATATATAATCCATTGGAATCGAGTATACGACCTGCCGATTCCGAATACATCAAGGGTCCTGGAAACAACTTTACTTTTACACGTATGTGCAACCATTCAACACTTCTGTGCTGTGCAGTTAACCGTGTTAAATTGTTTCGCCAATGGTATTAAGCGTATGTGGACGATTTCGATTTTTATTTGTCATAGCCAACTAGGCCTGGGCAACCTGGAAGTAGCGTAGCCCACGTGCAGTCTATGACATTGGGAAATTCGCCTTGATCAGACTTGTGCATTCATACATACATACTAGTTTTAGTCATGTTTTTTTTATACTATCCTTTCCGGAGTCGCCATCACGTTATATACAACGACAACTGACGCTTTGGTATTCGGTGAATTCAGTCTGCCAAAAAATAACATGCTCATTTTTATGCCAATCTGTTTGATATTAATGTATATATGTATATGCGCCACTACCTGATTATTGACTCACAAACCGATGCGACAACATGAATTCCCAAACTGACAACTCCGATCCGAATACGGAGCGCAGTTGGTCGATTTGCTTATAGTTGCTCTATAAATCCCACGATTTGATTATGCCTCTTAAAACTGAGTGAAAAAACACTCAAGGTTTAGCCATGATCTGCTTATCCTCACTTAACGTACCCAGAACAGACTATTAAGGAAACTACTTCAATTTGCTCATTGCGTGAGTCCAAATCCAATAATGCACCTCGCTGTTGGCCTCGTCAATCTAATCCCGTCGGCAATATGCTCATTTTTGGTTTACCTGTTATCTTTATCACTGCGTTTCATGCCCCACGGAAGCGCCGCTACTAAGTAAGCCAAGCTGGTCACTGTAGCGGTGCAAGGCTAATTCATTTTTTTCAGACTCACTAAAAGCCAAATCTGTGCCGTATAAAACATAAGAAAGAGCACTCTATTGTTCATTAAAAAAGTATTTTTAGAACATGAGTTTTATTTTGTCTTCCCGTCTAAACACCATTCGTTTTTCTCTCTCAAAGAATTACACCCTACTCGACTTTTTATCCAATGGTATCCTCTACCGCCGGGCGTATTGGCTTTCGCCTAATCCGAACGGACACGTATTCTGTTTCGCTTCAATTTCTGGTGTGTCGAGCGATTGAACGTGCACTGGAAAGCGGGCATCACACGTTACGCTGCAAGTTGAAACAGCTGCCGTCGACACTAAAAGTAAGTATGGCGCGGTCGGTCTAACTTACGAGACAACAGTTGTTTGAGCTTGACGCAGTCGACTGTCAATGAAAGATTCACACCGCGGACATGGGCTGGGCGATGGTTATTTTCATTTTTCTGTACTCTACACTTTGTTTATCCACAGTTTCGTACCAGTGGCAATCGCGACTGTAAATGAGTGGTTGCTTTTGCGATTGGTACATTCTGTTTGCTCACTTGGATCCGCATTTCCGTGTTTGAAAAAAACAAGTCCGAGCAGAATCCGCTATTCATTTTTTTTCACGGTAGTTACCATGGTAAAAATGCGGCAAACTTACTGCCCATGAAATGTTCCCACATTAAGCGCGCGCGAGGAGACGCTGGCAGCCACGGCGTATATGCTGTTGGCTTTTTCCAGCGCGGCTAACATGCTCTCTGGTTTTGAATTACTTAATATCATGGCAAAGGTTGTCATAGCCGGGGGTGGCAGTGGGGATAAGCTCCCACTGTCTATAAAATTCTCCCATATGACGCGCGTCTCAACTAGCCTCTGATAACCAAGTCCAGCTTCTGGCATGCACGAGTGGCTCCCCGAGCCCGACGGAACTGCTTCCACCAACAGGAGAAGGGGCGAGGGCGAGTGACTGGCGCCTGAAAACCAGTTTACTTCGGGCAGATGGAGCTTGTTAGCGTGGGAGGGCATTTCATCTAGGGGATGGAAAACCCTGATTTAAAACCTCCACTTTCTTGCGAAATACTCGATCGCGGGAAAGTCTTCGGGAGAAAACCTTAAGGAAAAATCTGGAGCGGAGTCCCGTAGGCGGTTAGTTGTTGCGCAGCACCTCTTTCCGGCAACTCCATGCTGCCTTGCAGGTCGCATTTGGTTGTGCAAAGGCTAGAATAGCTGTCTCGAACAAACGCCGAGTGTTGCTGGGGACGCCGCTTTGTACCCGAATTCCCAAGAGATAGTCGCACAATATTATATTAATATCATGACAATGCAAGTTCAGTTTATGCTTGTTTCCAGGCTTGGTATACGCAATTTACATACTCGTGCGTACGATATTTTATGCATGGATGTGCAATCATACAGCACTTCTATGCGGTGTGGCTAACACCATGCTAAATTGATTGGCCACGGGTAGTGAGCTGCATGCGGAAACAGGCTCGTGTCTCACTACCATTTCTATTTTGTTATTTTGTTTGGAAATAAGCATTAAGGAAGGCGTATTATTAATTTGAACCGGTTTTCTCAGGTGTCAGCATCAACTTCAGGGAATATATGTGCCTTTGATCTTTTCAATTTGGGTCGCTGCGCAACCTCCAAAGCACTTACCGTAAATACCCGCGTATAGGACGCACTTTTTTTCTTCAAAAGTTGCCCTAAAACCCAGGTGCGTCTTATCCATGGATACTTTTATTATAAAAATTATGCATTTATTAATATCATAATATCAAAAATTTATTATAAAAATTTCAAACTTACCGGTACAATATTTATCAATATTTATCCTCGTCGTCACTGTCTTCATTCAACAAAGCAGCCCACTCCTGTTGTGTTATGCAATCATCATGATAGTCCAGCTCTTCCTCCCTTTCGTCGTCACCATCGTTGTCTGGGTCGTCCATCCAGAGAATATCGTCTTCCGTGCCGTCTAACATGTTGCTGATAGAACATTTCTTGAATCCCTTCACCACGGTCTTGATTGGCAATTCTTTCCAGGTATCTACTATCCATTGGCAGATCGTAGGCATGTCAACTTTTTTCATGTTGCCGCACTTGGTGAAAGTATGCTCACCACTAATCATCCATTCGGCCCATTTCTGCTTTAATGCTGCTTTGAATGGCTTATTCACGACGACATCCATCGGTTGCAGAATACTGGTCATGCCGCCGGGGATGACGACGAGGTCTGTATTGTGCCACTCCAATTTTGATTTAACATTGTTAGTTGTATGGCATCGGAAGGCGTCTAACACCAGCATCGATCTCTGTTTCTCCAGACCACCTTTGCGTTTCATCCATACTGTTTTCAGCCAATCGTCCATTAAGCTGTCATTGAACCATCCTTGTTCTTGCACCCTGACTATCACACCACTCGGGAACTTATCTTTAGGCATGGTTTTCCTCTTGAAGACGACGTACGGTGGTAACTTCGTGCCATCAGCCATACACCCAAGCATCACGGTGAACCGGTTCTTTTCATTTCCAGTCGATCGCATAGTGACAGACCTTGCACCTTTAATGCTTATTGTGGTCTCGGATGGCAGGTCGAAAGTCAGCGGAGTCTGATCGGCGTTTCCAATCTGGCTCATGTCGTAGTCGTATTTCTGACGCATCTTGATGACATAACTTTGAAATTTCATTAATAAATCCTCGTGGTCGCTGGGTAGTCGCTGACTAATGGTAGTTCTTCGTCTTATTGATAGGTTATTTTTTCCAAAAAAATGGAAATTAAGGACTAAAATTAGGATGCGTCCTATACATAGGTACACAGTTTTTCCATCGTTTTTAGGGTCAAATATCCACTGCGTCCTATACATGGTATCGTCCTATACGCGGGTATTTACGGTAATTGCCGAATTGTGATTTCGGATATCTATGTTACGCTTGTGTGAATAACTTGTATTTTCACTTAACTTCAAACTTGACGAACTGCAACACCAACTGGGATACTATCCAGTTTTGGCGTCAATCAGCTAAGTAAATTCCTCTTGATAGACGACAAATTGTCAAGCCCCTGTCTAGCGCACACACCGAATACTTAGCGGCATGAGATTAACGTGCTGAACTAGGCAACCTGACGGTATCTTAGCCCACGTGCAGTCTATGACTGTGTGGCACTTTGCCCGGATCAGGCTTGTTCTTTCATACATACGATCTTTCAACGGAGGAAAATTAGTGTTAAGCACCGGTATAATTGGTGGATTTCGATCTGCAACGATCTCGCCTCCGATTGACTCGCCTGAGCTGGCATTCGTCAAGACAACAATGAGGCTGACTAATACACCCATGGAGCCAGTCTCACACAAGTAAACGTAAAGTATAGGTGGTCATATCATTGCTGTCAAGTATCGCATCTATTACTCATAACACACAAACAAAGAAGCCATTGAGACGCGTCACGTGATGCTTTTCTTGTACACGCATTCTGACTGTAATATTAACGGCAGCTAGTGAGTAGATGTCATGATTGTTACTTGTTTGTGCTGTACACCTTTTGCATACAGTTACTAAACTTTCATATTTACATTTCAGCTCATGTACTCTCGTTCTAGATAAGTAAAGCGTTACTTATTCTATACTAACGTGACTTCCTTTTGAACTCAATTCGGATCAGATTCTACAATGTTACAATTTATTTATCTAGAACGGGAGTACATGAGCATGCACTGATACACGGCAGAGAACCGTATAGGTTACAACGTTACAGTAGACTTTTGATGAATCCATTTTACGGAGTCCACCTCGCTTTCGCAACTGCTGCTTATTCACCTGCCTTATGGTTTTATTTTAATGCTTTTTTACCGTAAGCATTGTACAGCATAAATCGGTCGTTGGTGTGCTTCTCTTTAAGCGTTCTGCTCACAAACCTCTCGCATTCGGTTTTTTATGCGTGATCCGATCTTCAACACCCGCTTTACAAACCGCTGCCCGCTTTTCGAGACAAGATACAGCGCGCATACTTTCTGTAAATTCCCTCCCGTGTTTTGAAGGCAAACCAAGCTTGCATACAATCTCAATGGTTATGAGCTACTTTTTGCTGATCTATCGATAATTTTCCGCATAAGTCACATGATACATTGAGTCATGTGATGTGTCATTTAACACAGCCGGTGAACAGTTTATTTACTCTACTTGAATGCTCACATGTTCATCTTATGCGTTCGCCGGACCTACGGAGCTACATTATTGTACTGAATTCTGGTTGTTTTTGCAAAACTAAATTATATTCACGGTTCAAACAGAACTTTCTAGGAGCATCACTCGTTTGGGGCTAGAAGAGGTTTGATCGTTCAGTGAATGACTGCGCTCACTATTTTTAGTGAAACTATACACTTTCTTTTCATTATTAACGCGTCTACAGCAGGCTGTATCGATTAATGTGCTTATGATCGTTTTGGACATGTTGCTTAATCCCCGGCATACACATTTTTCTTTTGCTGCTGCTATTAACTCCCAGTACTATTCACTCGGTTGTGATGAAACATTATTTCTCTCATGCTGCGTTTCCTGTTTAACAATGTTTTGATTCGTATAAGATTATCAGCCGGTTTTCCTTCTCACATCTGTCTAAATCTGAGCAAGCTGACTGTATGTCGTGCAGTTTACGGCTATGCGGCACCTTTCATAGAAGAAGAAATTGGCATTATTCATATAAACGAATTTTCAGCAGTTGAAAAATTTCACCAAATAATTTAAAACAAATTGACCGACAGGTCCAGATATCAATTTGTCGACTGAACGATGTTTCTTTTCCGTCTTGATTGATAATTTCCACATGTGATCCAGTTTATTAACAAATGGTGTAACCAAACGTTTTGAGACGAAAGTGTCACAACAATACTCGGTATCTCGTAATTCGTTCAATATTGCGCGTCGAAAATTGGCCTCAGTTGATGCGAAAAAACGATGCATTTTGCCCACAGCTAGAGTTCACATTTAACGAAAAATGTTGAAAAAACCTGCGGAGAAATTAATTTTATGCACGGCCGATTTGAAGGCCCCGCATTGTACATACATACATACATACATACATACATACATACATACATACATACATACATACATACATACATACATACATACATACATGCATACATACATACATACATACATACATACATACATACATACATACATACATACATACATACATACATACATACATACATACAGACATACATACATACATACATACATACATACATACATACATACATACATACATACATACATACATACATACATACATACATACATACATACATACATACATACATACATACATACATACATACATACATACATACATACATACATGCATACATACATACATACATACATACATACATACATCAACCGGATACGAGTATCGTTTTTGTTAAACCTTGTGCTCAGGTTTTGTTGCCGATAAATTGTTGCTTTCATTAGGATTTTTGTCGGTGCAGAGTTGGGTCTACAGTACTTTCACTAGAACAGAAAATAATTGTAAAAATCTTCGTCTCCTGCTCTCTTGCTCTCAGAATGTATGTATATATGCAAACACAAGCCTGAACTCGGCAATGTGCTGCTCGGTCATAGACCACACTGTGCTATGATGCTGCCAGTTTTCCCAGGCCTAGACAGCTATGAGAAATAGAACTAGCAGTGAGACTCCAGCGCGTTTCCGCGTGCAGCTCACTAGCCGTAGCAAAACAATTTAGCTGAGAATCGGAGTTGATTGATGCTAATATTGCTGTGCCATGATTAAATGAAATCATAATCTTCACATAATCTCGTTGCTACGTATAAAAGAATGATTGGTCGTATCATAAATAACTAATATTCTGGTTTACGAAGCGATATACTAGAAATGGGCTAAAATGCTGTCAGGTTGCCCAAGTTTAGACTGGAGAAAAAAAAGACAAACGGGAATGCAGTCTATGACTGTGCTGCACTTGGCCTGGATCAGTCTTGTTATTTTATCATCATTTACACGAACAGCCACTTTCTAAAAGCTTTCCATTGCCTGTTTATTGAATATCCCAGTAGCGTAGGTTGCGCAATCATGATCTCTTCAAATTTCTATACACGTCGTTATTGTTTTTCACAGTATTACATAGTGCATAAAACCGATCATCGGAACGTATAACTTACGTTCCGCAAATTAATTGTATTTGAATCTTAATGCATTCCTCGATTTTAACTTACCCTGCCCTTGCACGGATGTGCAATCGTGCAGCATTTCTGTGCTGTACGGCTAACACCGTGCTACATTGATTGGCCAACAGTTGTGAAGTGCATGCTGAAACAGGCTTTAGTCTCAATACCATTTCTATCCTCCCATGTCTGTCTAGGCGTTGGCATCCTGACAACATCTTAGCCCACGTGCAGTCTCTGTGCGGCACTTTGCCTTGACCAGGCTTGTGCTTTCATCATCATCATCATCATACCCTTCCCTCCGTTAGGCAACCTGCAATATATTTACCAGTAATCAAAACTTCAGGTAATCTATTACGAATTTTCCACTGCATTTTAAAGTTTTTCTTCAATAGGGATTTAATCTCCGCTTGCTCTTTAGATCCACACCTCCGTTGGCTATATTTCTGGCCACCTACTCCAAGTAAACCATCTAGTAGCTGTTCCTCACATTTTTCATCCACCCATCTTCAAAATTCTACTGTCACTCGCAGTTGTTTCGTATCTCCCACCTTTGTTCATCGTATGCTTTCTTGCATTGTAGTCGTTTCTGACGGTTCAGCTTCCCTGGTCACTTTACTTGGGAAATATTAATGACACCCCCTCATCATGTTCCGCATCTCCCGCTGCGCTTGCCGAAACGGGTTCTGTGAGCGTAACAAGGCCGCCATCTCCTGACCCCAACCCCTTCATATGGGTTACATTCAACGAACCGGATCAAGAATCATCGCGATCCACATCTCCGGAGTTGTTTGATCTGGATGTGTACGATCCGATTGAGCCATGTACAGAGTGTGATTGATTGCTATTTTATGTACAAACGAATAAAAAAATCTCTTTACACGCGCTTTTCTATACATAGTTTACCGTTTCATCACGTTCAAACATTTCGTTTGTCTGTTTAGAATCGCCCGCAATGTGCTTGTTTTCGACAACATTGGTTTTTGATTTATTGAGTGCTCACGTGGCCTTCGCAATCCTGGGTGTGATTCCTGTATTCCCCTTCTGAGGGTTGTTTATTCCATCCATACTTAGAATAGGTTGTTGTTGTCCACCTTGGGTCGATGTCAAGCACGGATATACGTCGCATACTTGTGCTTGTGTACTTGTGTGCGACTATCTTCTACTGGAGGATGGGTGGGATTCAATGAAGGGTCTTGGGAATTTGCGTACAAAGCGGCGTCCCTAGCACCACTCGGCGTTTGTTCGAGTTAGCTTCTCTAGCCTTTGCACAACCAAGTGCGACCTGCAAGGCAGCTGGGAGTTTCCAGAAAGAAGTGAAGTGCACCAACTAACCGTCTTCGAGAATATGCTCCAGATTTTTCCTCAGGGTTTTCTCCCGAATCCGTTCCCGCGATCGGGTATCCCGCAAGACAGCGTAGGCTTAAAATCAGGGTTTTCCTTTCTTAAGATGAAAGGCCCTCCCAGGCTAACGAGCTCCATCTGCCCGAAGCAAACTGGTTTTCAGGCGCCAGTCACTCGCCCCCGCCCCTTCTCCTGTTGGTAGAAGCATATCCACCGGGCTCGGGAAGCCACTCGTGCAGGCTAGAAGCTGGACTTGATTGTCAGAGGCTATTTGAGACGCGCGCCATATACGTCGCATACACATGATGATACCATGATCCACAACTTTTCATTCAACGAAACAGTTCGTTTTGGGAAGAACAGCCTCCTTCACAGCACGCTCTTCTGATGTTGAACAGATCAAGACAAGCGCTCACAAACCAATATTTTATTGACCACTTGCGTTTCACGGTACAGTTGAATCTAGACTGGTACGATGTAATGTCGGCAACTCATGAGTATACGTTTGGGACCCCTTATATCAGTCAGAGCATTGCTTGGTTCACGTTTCACATTAGGTGTAGAATCTTCATCACAATAAACCGACAAGGACCATAAGTAACCGTTCTTTTTGTATTCAGTGTAATAAAGAATTCAGCAATGAGCGGGATGACCGATTTTCAGTGCTCTAACGTCTGAGTCAATTAGCGAACTCGTCTTCGGACAGCCTATTTGTTCTACTCACTCTGTTTGATGGTTGACTTAAAGATCAAATTGCCTTATAGCCACCCACTAACTTGATTCAAATTTATACTTCTTTAAGGCCCTTGGGTAATTTTAGCACCCCATCTTATTTAAGCTGTAGATGGTCTGCGTTATGATTGTTTATATGTAGCGGCGCTCGAAATGCTAATCTTGTCTGCTGCCAAGTCTTAAGCACTGATAGCTGATTGGCCATCGGTAGTGAGCTGCATGCTGAAACACGCTGGAGTCTCACTGCCATTTCTATTTTCTTTCTATTTCTTTTGTCATATCTGTCTAAGCCTGGGCAACCTGACAGTATCTCAGCCCACGTGCAAACTCTGATTGTGCGGCACTTTGCCTGGATCAGGCTTGTGCTTTCACCACACACACACACTGATAGCTGTTGTAGCGTATCTTTTCATTCACGGCTAATTTTCAATGCGATACTTTATCGCTCCGAACTAAGTCTCAGATTTCATGCGCAATCTCAGTTTGTGCGGTTATTTGCTTATCTACATTCTCGCTAGTTCCCACATCTACATCTTTTAATAGCCTACTCACTCATTTCCAATTGAGGTAGCCACGCAATTCAGGGTTAGTTTGTATTTAGCCGCTTTACTCCGGCATTGCTTCATCACTATGGCTTGGGAACTCATCCTATTTTTTCTTACGTGAAACGAAATGCTGACCGCCTTCCGACGGCTACTGCAATTTAGAGACCGGTTCTCTCAAGTTCTCGGAGATTATTGATTACGCAATCCTTTCTAGTCACTTCGTCACATGTGTAGAATAGTTACTCGGTGCTGTACATGGGGATCCTGATACTACTATCCCTACCTGATGGGTTGAAACAGTACGAAACCGGTCGTGTTGTGTTTGTTGGAAATGCATGCAAATGAGCTTTTTTGTTCATGGTCATGGGTTCAAACCCTGACTACAAGAGTGTGAGCTCATGTGATTGAATAGGTTGGTCGAACCAACCTTATCCACCCGTGGCATACAAGCAAAACTTGTTTGCTGCTTAACCTAACTTGGTAGGTATGTTATTTCTGGTGAATGAACACAGACACTCCTATATATATGCATGTATTACGGCGTGAATTAAACTCCTATTGATTGCTTTCGGTTTCATTTTAGCCTCGATCTTCTCGTCCGGGTCATTCGTTATTTAGTTCCAATTCAAATGTGCTTGATTCGTCTACCGTGACGCCGGCAGATGATTCTCGTTTGTCTGGCAATGCGACCCGTTACAATCAAGGTGGTTGGTTACCCTCGGCACAAAGTCGTCCCTCGTGGCGAAGTCGAAGCCAACCTCCACATGGTGAAATAAGTATTCGCACGAACCCTGGTCCTGTGTTTCTTAACACAGAATCTACACAACAAATGGCAACCGCTGGTGCTGATACGCCTTCTCCCACCAACAACAATAGCGCGACAAGCCGGACTCTCTCTTTCTCTACTCTTCCTTCTAGTCGAACACGAGGGTCAATCAATTCTACCAGGGTTTCCACACGACCATCAATCTCTCGGCGAACAGTCCGTGGTTACCGATCTTCCCTAGCTACTTCATCGGCCTTGAGTAGCAGTAGCAGCAGCAACAACAGCTTGATAGATCGCTATCGGACGATTACCGGAGCTCCAACAGCTGATCGAGCTGATACGCCGTCGGGGACACATCTTTCTCATCTGCTTCGGTTCGCATCACTACGATTGGACAGATCTGACCAAAATGCAGGCAATGAGATTGCAAGGTCAGCTACTCTGCATACAACAGACTCACTCTCAATTTCCGATGAATTTCCATCCTTGCCCCTTCGATCATCACACGTGCGAACGTCGCTCGTCAATGCTCGACCGAGACCTGTATCAGACGGCTTCACCGCTGCGCTAACTCAGCCTGAACCACAAACTTCAAGTGTTTCACCGATCTTAGCGTCTCCAAGATCTCCTGAAACTTCACTTCACACCCCATCCACATTACAAGGCGACGCTTCTGTCGGGAGCGTTGACGTGTCACAAAGTGCTGGTTTAGCACGGTTTACTAATGAACCTCAAAATGTTGTACGATTTCCTAGGAGGTCATCCGTGCATTCTGCGAATCCCGGTAGTTCTGCCACGGCGAACAACACGGTACGTCTCCAGTGTTTTGCTAACTTTTCTATTTCGGTTGCATAACTTGTTTTGAATCGCTTTTCTTATACATGGCAGGCGTCTTCTTGCGATGAAGGCAAAGTTGATGACTGTTTAATAGACTGCGAGGTGGCTTAAATGCTTTGTGACCACTCAAACCCAGATAGGTAATTTTGGAATGTGTTAGCGACATTGGAACTGTCCTGCTCTCGGTTGCATCTCATCGCTGGTAACAATCAATTTAACATGCTATCGCATGCACAAGACAGGACTACTACTACACACATTTGATACTCTGCTGCACAGAGGTGCAATCGTGAAGTACTTTCGTGATGTACTGCTTAAGCCGTGCTAAATTGATTTGTCACCGGTGCTGAGCTGCATGCTTAAACGCGCTGGAGACTGACAGTTTGTCTTTCATCTGTCCACGCCTGGGCACCTTGACAGTATCTTATTCCACCTGCAGTCTGCGACTCTGGGACACTGCCTAGATCAGGCTTGTGATATCATGCATACATACATACTCTTCAAAATTCAATCATAGTTTTTCCCATGGATCAGCTCACAGCCGATCAGTAAATCAGGTTTTTACGGTTCTTTATTTACTTCCACGACACTTTCGACACTTCTTCCTCTTCGTTGTTGACTTTTAGAAAGGTACTCGTTCATCTTTCGTCATCATCGTACGTGAGCGCCGTTCAAATGAAACATTTTGTCCATTTTCCTCATCAAACTATGTGACGTTTATGGAAATACCATGAAAAAATACTGTTAAGCAGCAGGATCTTGCGCTGTATTTGATTGACATTTTTTGTTTACTGATTGCACTCCTTGATTTTACTTTTACACTTTCGAGAGAAGAAATACAAGAAATTGACTTTATTCGTACACACGAATTGTCAGCTGTTACAATAATTTCACCCCAAAATTAAAAAAAAAATGACGAACATGTCCCGACATCGAGTTACAATTTGTCGACTGAACGATGTTTCTTGTTCGTATCGATTGATAATTTCCACATACGATTCAGTTTACTAACAAAACAACAAATCTCGTAATTCGTTCTAAAGTGCGCATCCAAAATGGACTTCAGCTGACACGAAAACATTTGATGCATTTGCCCTGTGGAGAAATCAATATTATGCACAGCCAATTTGAATGCCCCGCAAAAAAGAGTGACGCACTATTGACCATTTGGCGTTGTCTGTTGATTTTACCGACTCCAACCTTTGGT
>JACCGJ010011256.1:0-25493 GCA_013407085.1 Atriophallophorus winterbourni | reverse complement strand
GGTTGGACAACACAATTTTTGTAGTAATCTTTATTGTCTACCACATGCTTAAAATCGTCAACGTCCCAAAATAAAATATACTTATCCACGGTGCCATTTGTGAGATTTGCGTTAACAAAGAAGCATATACTTTACTTCCGACAATAGGAAGCACTAATCTTTGCATAAAGTGGAGAAATTGCAGCCCGATGCAGGCAGGTAATCCAATTCAACTTCGAACAGCTGAGAGGTGTAAGGCTATATCGATGGTATGCGATTGCACACGCTGCCTTATTGGGTATCCATGTCTCGAGAGGTAGGCGCACTTATTTCCCAATTACTGAAACTTTTGAACACGATTCTATTCACTAAGACGGTGGTGGTAATTGTGATATTGATGAGGTGAACAATGCATACGCGATGAGTTCTACTCACGAGCTTCGAATCATATGCAGAACACCACACTCTGGCACCAACCAAGAGCAAGAAGTGCCGAAAAGTCCGACGACGACAATCGCGATATTTCGGGTTTCGGAAGGATTGTATTCAAACGGTTCGAAAGCATGAGAGGATGGAAAACATCAGCTTGATGAAATGATATGCGAATTCCTCAAGCTCGGTTAAACGATCCCTGAGTGTCAAGAGCTTGAAGTGTGCCGCGATTGGCACGAAATCGATTGACAACTGCGACAGACACGTATCAGGACAGTGTTGTGGTTGTTTGATTAGCCCAGATATGATAGGCGTGTATTTCGCTCCTTGTTTTTGCGTAATAAAAGCCTTTGACCAAATGGCTGTTCTCTTGTGTTTTGTGGGATTCGTGGGTGAACGGAATTAGCGTTGGACAGGTTGACCTCAGGAATGTATCCAGACGCAATCGATTTGCTGGCGTACATCGCGGTCGTTTCGTGGTTATTGTTGTATTGTGGTGCTCACGTCCCCATCCCTTACACACCACTACCGGTTTCTGGCTGTTTGCCGTCATCAGATGGAGACAGTAAGATCAGGTTCAGTAAGCCGTGGTTATTGTTGTTTCGGTTAAACGGAAAGGTGATATGTGGCCAAATGTTTGCCAGCTGCGACTGGTTGTCCTAAAATGACATGATGCAATCACTTCAGGCCTCCTTCTCCACGCCGCTAGATTATGACGGATTATGCGATACGAAATAGGCATGTCTATCGTATAAAGTCCGTGAATGTTTACAGAAACTAACCTACGTGAATGTAATATTACGATTAAGCTTCTCAATCACGCTTCTTAGAAGCATTCCGAGTGTTGAGTACATACATTCATAATGCCACATGCTCCAAGTCAAAAGCATTAACACACTCCTAATTCGTTAATCTCGCTGTTCACGTAGCCACCCAACGACATTACAAACCCACCATGCTCGCCTTAACTGCCGCCCGTACGTGATACTTTTCATGGAATACTCAACTTGAAGCTGCTGTAGCTGCTCCTAACCTCGAGACATACATTGAAAACTTGCGGCACTATTTGGCTGCACCCGCGTAGTGAGTCACATTGAGCATTTAGCGCGACATAACACGGGATAATTTACGTTGTTTGTTTGCTCTGTTTTCTGTTTTAACTAACATTTAATATCCCACGCTGATTGTAGGCTGAATGTTGTTTTTTACGTTAGAATTTCTTGAACCATGAATGTCTTGGGGCTGTTGAAAAGAGCGTTTGATGCATGTGCAACATGTTCTAGTGGAAGCGCAGAAGTTGATTGTTTATTCGACACAAAGCATAGCGATACACGTATAATCACCTCGAGTAATTCAACTTATTTTTCTATTCACCACAGGAAAGACGCCAGCGTGGTGAATGGAATGAAACCGATTCACCGGAAAGTCCGGGAATTGTAAACGCGATGGGAGACGTGTCAGCTTACATTGGCAATTTTACAGAGGCAGCAAGCATCTATGCAAAACTTGGTTCAGATTTGAAATCCACGCAACGTATCGTAGACATGTACACTGACCTCAGGCAATTCGACGAAGCGAGAAAGGCACTCGGCTCATCCGAAGACGTGAGCGGGCGCAAACAATTGATCAGCAAGCACGCAGAATGGGCGAAATCCACGAACGAATACCACACCGCTGCAAAAATGTACATGGAGGCGGGTGAATATCGGGAAGCAATTCAACTGGCTGGTGAAAATAGCTGGGTAGATTTGTGAGTTTTTTGTTTCGTGATGCAATCACGTCTACGCAATCGCAAAAGCAAACCACTGATTGGTCTATTTGTATTTGGGGCTTTATTCAAGGTTACTGGATATCAGTCGGAAGTTGGATAAAGCGGACCAAACGAATCTGAAGCACTGTGCGCAATGGCTCACGCGTCTTGGGGAGTACGCCTTTGCCGCGGAGTGTTACGCGAAATACGGTGATTACGAAAACCAGCTCCTGGTCAACGTGGAAGCTAAAAACTGGGAAGAGGTACCCCTATTGATTTTTCTTTATCGAGTTTTGTGGAGTATCTTAAGCGGACGTCCTTTAAAACAATCCATGATATGATGGTTGCTATAATTATACGCGTTTAAAAAAAAATTGACTGCTAATTTATCAGTGAGTTGAAAGTAGATATTTATCTTCGACACTAAGAATCCATTAACGAGGTAGAACAAGTTTATTTGAAGAACCATTTTGGTATATAACCACGACGCTAATCAAGACATGATACTCTTATATAGAAGTGGGTCGGAACGAACTATCTATCATTCAACTCATAAAATTCGATCAAATCTTCGAGAATGATGTTCGATTTCTGCTTCTTTATTCAATTTTTCAAAAGTAACCAATATTGAATTATGCTGGGATGGCGCCCCAACTTTTGGAGTTCATAGTATGCTTAATTTATTATGCTTACTTAACATTGGCTGTGAGTCATCATGATTGTACCGAAATCCCTTCTCATTCTACGATTACCTTACAACAGTTTGAAGCCTCATGTTACAATACTGATAAGACACGGTACAACTGATTCCCCTTTAATGTGACCGAGTAGCTTACGTACCTACAACCTACCCTGTATGCTGTATCGAATTCCATAGGGTTTATGAGTGTAGTCTCATCAAAATTACGCAGTTTGCTTTCAATCAAGATCATTGATTGAAGGGCTGTTGACCATGAAAAGTTGTTGAGTTAGACACCCCTACACATTCTCCATGCCAACCCTATATAAATGTGAATTTGTTTAAAGACAAATTTTATTTTCATTTGTTGTGTGCAGGTTGAGTGCAGCTCGTTATAGCATACGAAATGTAAAAGATCTAATCACATTGTAGTTGTTTTGTAATGTATTCATGCATCATTTTCACGTGCGATCAACATTATCATCACGAAGCACAGGTATTGAGCCAGATAAAGTGCTAAGCAACATGAAACAGGAAAAACAGATAAACGAGCGCGTAAAAAAGAATGCGGAAAAGGGAAAGTGTTTGTGTAGTTTCATTGCATCGTTTGATAATCATATGTGAAATCCCTTCAAGCCGCGTTGATGTATTCGATCAATTTTGCATACTTGGTAGGCAAACGAGTCGGTGAAACTCCATGTTAACTAACGAAAAAGGTGTCACTGGAGTCCAGATTCAAAATCTGTGGTGATAAAAAGCATTCGACTTACCGTGGGATATTAATTACTCATTCGTGAAAAAGAAATAATCTACCACCAACGTCATTATTTTTCATGTATCATACCATGTGGTCAAGGGAAATATATAAATACATATCCAAATATTCCAAGGTTGTCACGGCCGGAGCGGTTTTGAGGATAAGCTATGCTTTCCGAAATAAGCTTTTTGGTAGTAATTTTGATATGAATAAGCAGATCAACCTGCATACGTTACGCTGGCTGGGTCACGTTTTGCGGATGTCAGGCCACCGACTTCCGAAACGGATTTTTCGCGACGACACATCCCAGTTGGCGTAAATTTCGTGGTGGCATAGGCAATTATTATCTCTAACTAGTAATCATTCTAAAGTTGGCGCATACCGTCTTCTAAAGTGGAGTAAGTTTTTCAACCTTTCGAATCCTTACGAACGAACGCAACTCATGAACTCATGGTTAAATAATATTGCGAAATTGCAACAAGAGACTGTTGATAAAAATTACTTCAAATAGGACACCGCAAACTATCTCAATAATTCTTTATTATCTTAGTCAAACTTTCCAGCAATTCTGAGCAAAATAAGCGTCAAAATGGACAAATATGCAAGTTCCGATGGGTCGCATATTTTTCGCAGCTTTTGTCCTGTTCTACATGTATTATCAGTCAGCGAAATCATTTTTTCATCTTGCCATTGCTGATTGGAAATAGTTTGGCTCTTCCATGGTTGTATTCCAGATAGAGAACTGTTTTTCCGTCATAACGTTTATTACCTTTAGCTGAATCAAACACACACAGATTATATAAACAAGTGTTTACACACGCCGCACATGCCATCATCGGACTTCGTGTTTGTCATATAAATATATCAGGTCATCTGGTGATGTCCTACTTTCGGCCTCTTGTTACCACATTCTGGGTCATTGTATGATTCTCAGTGCATTGTTTCACTTCTTGTCGACCTTGATAGGCAGCTGGTGCGCACCATCTAACACTGTATTGTTTTCATTCAGTAATTCCCATGCCAATGGATTTTGTATATTGCTTATAGCCTTATTTCTGACCGTCTTGAATCGTATCTCCATGAGTTACCTACATCATGAAGTTGTTTTAAGCGGAAGGTAGTGGCGTCATTTCGCGGCTACATTACGAAAAAAGACCCGGAAAGCGCAGTTTGGACACAACGACATCTCAAAATGCGAACATCTTCTCTCTGAAATGCAGTCAGCAGAAACGACACAAAAATTGATTAACACAATTACAATCTTATAGGAATATTGTATGCCCATGAAAGATTCGAGCTTTCAAAGGGATATTAAGCAAACTTTGAGTATGCAATGCTTTCACGCGTTGAATAATAATAGGAAAATAATAATTTTGGTTCAGTTGTTTTACAACCTTCTTCTTCACTCATCAATATCAGGAAATCAAGGGCAAGAGTTTGATGCTGTGCTGTCGTCGGAAACTGTCTGAATATATATATATATATATATATATTCAGACAGTTTCCGACGACAGCACAGCATCAAACTCTTGTTCTTGATTTCCTGATATTGATGATACTAATCGTACCAGTAATAATTGGACAATCCCAGTAGATGTGTCCCACTGGATTAGAATCGATTCTTCATAATCAATCATTTCTTCGTGTTTGTTACAAAATTTAAATCGGTCGTCATAATCTGCAATTATACCACAAATTACCTTTTTCGGCTATCAATCTTCAATATATTTCTATGTTAACAAAGAGATTCAACGTCTCAATACGCTTTAAAAGTTGTGCACTATTTGAACGATGGAGGTTTTGCTGATACTGACACTGTAGATCATAGTTGTTCTCCAAGCTGGTATTTTCGATTGCGAACGCTTCGACGCCAAACTAGATGACATCATCAGCGAAACTTCTTTCGAAGCAACTTGGCAAAGGTCATCATTCGAATTGACCTCATCACCTGCAATTGGCTAGTATTCTTGCATGCCCTCGCTGTTGGTGTGTTCTCATTAGTCCGTGGATCCCATCCAATTGAAAGTACTCATTGATTGATTGTGATGTCGAATACCACGCTTCAAGAAACTCTCGAATGTAACGAGTTCTGCCTTTTGCGTTGATTTCTGTTCTATCCCGATTGAATTGATTCATGTGTACCGATATTATTGATTTGTGATAACGTCGTTCAGCCAGGTTGTGATTATGTATCCTTGTTTCTAACCTTCTTCCATTCTGTACGATACAATATTTCTCACAAATGTAACATGGGATTCTTTACACGACGTTATTTCTTTCTTCCGTAGCAAAAGTGTCCTCGATTTTGACTAGCTGAATTCTCTGTGTTGATGCAGGTTTGTGTGCTACAATCAATTCAATCGGGTGTAGGATTCTTGCGGTAATCTCTTATAAGCAAAGCTGTGTCAGAACACCACTCAACTACGCAAGAACACACTGCAGTACCGACAAAACTAAAGAAATGATTAAAGAGATATTTATTCGAACACTTCCGGAAGAATGGTCACCCAAATAGCTTCGTCATTCGCAACAAGGATTCAACAATACAATCTCATGAGAACAAAACGAACACAACAAGATTTACACTCCACTCCACACAACATATCTCGTAGATTACCGCAAGAATACTAAACCCGGTTGGAATAGTTATATTCAATATCAAAACAGTTTTATATTTGTAAATGAGACTACAACTTCAAATCTTTGCACAAAACCGTAACGTTTAACTCGTGATTGCAGATAATTTTCGATAAACGAAGTGTGATTGAATTAATCTATTCTCTGAAAATTTGTGTGGGTGATTTTAAAGCCATTTTCACTACTCGAAAAATTACGTATTCGTGTTTAAGCTGAGTAATACATGTTTGTCATATCCAAGTCGAGTGTCAGTCATAATTTCGTTTCAACTGACTGGATGCAACTGTCTCTGACGACTCCAGACTTCCATACCAAGATTATTTATGTTCGTATTTTCAATTTTCTTTCGATTACCTAGGCATTCAGCATAAGCAAACAGCATCCAGAATGTTTGAACCTCGTCTACTTGCCGTACGCTCATTGGTTGGCGGAGAACGATCGATTCGAGGATGCACAAGCCGGTTAGTCGTGTTAGACACTACTTGCCGCTTAATCTTATGGTCGCAGTTAGATGCTTTCCATTGATATTTTTGATATCAATAGCACACTTAATATCGTGTGGTTCTGTCGTAGATGGCTTTACCAACCGTTTTTCAGTCTATTCAAATATTCCTTGCTAAAGGAGTTGCGCCACAAGACTTAAAATCAGGAATGGTTCCATCTATCATGAATGGTGGATGTGAATCTGATCCTGGAAATTAACGCCCTGTAACTCTATTTCCGGTTATTGCAAAGGTTATGGGGTACATGATTTTTGAAAGCGATGTCCCACAATGTTAAACCAATAAGTTGTTGGCGCCAGCGAAATATGTATTTTGTCACATTGCTCATGTTTAACGAAACTTCTCAAAACGCTGGACGACTGGACGTAAGAGTTAGATAGAGGTAACCGCATTCATGCTTAGTAGTTGGACATATCTATAGCTTTAGATAGCATCAATCACAATCAGATTCTTAAAAATGCTGCACTGTGAAATCTGTTATCATCGTCTGTGATCTCTTGGTTGTGCGACTGCCTAACATGCAAAGTTCCGAATACTGATTCCGGTATGATCCAAAGATACGGTTGTGTGCTGGGCATCCAACATTCCAAACAGAACTGCCACAGGTATTTCTCAGTTAGATTTGACTCTCCGAAGACGTGGTACAATCCACAAATTAGCTTTATTATAACTAAAATAGACGATTAGCTACCTGCTAACAAAACATTACTATGACTTTTCACCGTCAACAGGACTAATTATTAATATTTTCATTAATTCATATATATTTTATCGATATTTCCACCCTGTTGCTATCGGACAGCCCATTGTTTTCCAAAGTATAAAACTTGAAACTACCTCACCAATCGGCCAGCAAGAATTTGAGTAAGCAGAGTGTTACCGAAATAGACTAAGATCTTCAGCAATGTTCCATCAGGATGTGTGTAATGACCGCTTCTTTTTACCCTCCATCACAACATTTAAAATGGGTATGTTCGCGAATGATATGAAAATTTGGACGGGGGACCCGTTCTGATGCACATTGCGATAAATGGCAAAGGGATCTGGACACTGTATCCGCTCGAAGTGACCACAATGCCGCATTGGAATACAAGATTTCTCAAGTTGTTAGGAATGTCCTTTGGATACATCGATGAGGAACTTGAATCTTATCATGATCTGGAAAGAGCGAATAACAGTCTACTGTCCTAATTTTTGTAGACAGGCAAGAAAGTTGTTAGACACCTTTCTAAAAATATTTGCGGGATTCTGTTTAGCAAAATTGCCGAGACTAATGCCTGTCTACATCCAACCAACAATTACTTATGTGGTAGGGGTCTAGGCTGGCTTGTTTCTGAAAGATGTCGACATGGTGGATGAAAATTATGATAGGTTAACATATTTCTTCATGAGCCCCTACAATGTTCTTTGATGAGGGAGATTGCAACGTATGGGTCTATGTGGCGAATACACTGCGATATTGTTTTGAATATAAAATTGTAATTAACAAAGGACACTTCCACAAGACAAGAAAACCAATCAGTCGAGGTTTTTATTATGTACTTGAAATAAAAATCAGACACTGACATCTGATTGGAATTTGTTTACGACCGATCGTGTATTCATAATGGAGAGAAATTTGTGTGCAATATGTTAGAGCAGTTTCTAGTTAAGTTGGCGTATCTGATTGATGAGAATACACACCGTATTAAGCAAATCAACCATGCCCAGTGTCTGACGCCCATGTGCTCGTTATAAGCTGCTGAGCGTAAGGTCAAACATGTTGGAATGGTACTTAGTCATGCTCCCTGTCCTAGCGATCACCCTTGGTCTGACGAAGCTGCCTCGGTGTCTGACTTGAAACGTTACCCAGAAAATGCGCTGAGCAATCGCACACAAATTTCATTTCCACACACGGATAGCTTATTTATTCGTAAATCACGACGATCGCCTTGAACGTGCTTGTGTCGCTTTGTCAAGCGATTTCGTGTCAATCATTTCCGTTCGGGGAATCGCGAATGCGGGCCCTCTTGAACGAAATTGAATAAATGCGGAGGTATTCCATCCTGAGAACGTTGATACTCGAGCATTTCGTATGCCATTCTTCCGAAATCCCAATTTTTGTCTGTAATTCGGTGATTTTTAGTTTCTTGTTATCTGGATAGTGTTCTCCATAGCATCCTAGAGCTTGTGATTGGCACCATTCGCAATTGCAATTTACTCATCTGTTGTATAAATTTATAACCACCGAAAGGCACCCTTTCCAAGACACTTTATTCAAGTGTGTTGTGAGAAAGTGACATGCGGATATAACCTATCTTACAACATCCCGAGTTCACGTTGATCGGTTTATAGCTGTTTGAAATTCTTTACCACACCATTTGATTGACTCTCCGTGCATGACGACTATAGCTAACTTGGAGTTACGTATGAATGGTATGTCAAAAGATATTATTCCATTTTTTGGTCCATTCTGTGAGCAGGTGGTGTTCTAATGTGATCGCGTTTTTAACCACAAACCCTTGAATTAACATAAATACTCCATAACTCCACCAGCTTTTGCGAAGGCCGGACATCAGAAAGAAGCGTTTCGTGTTCTTGAGCTGCTTGCGGTATGTGCTGCGAACGAATCTCGATTTGAGGATGCCTCGTTCTATAACTGGAAACTTTCAATGCAGTGCTTGGAGAAATATAAGAATACCAATGGTATGTTATGTTAGACCATGCTACACTGACGTTTTAGAGAATGAACTGATAACGAATTCTAGTCGGTTCTAAATCTTTCGACAAATTCAAGACTGTCAAGTGTAGAATTCGATGGAAATCATTATTGGAAACATGGCTTGGTTCCGTCATCAATTAAATAGATGCCAAGTAGAATATCAATACGTATCACGATATGTATACAGTCGTGCGTGTTGAGGTTGTATTCGACTTTTCAAAAACAGCATATCTCAAAAGATTTTTCAGTTTAGACATTCTTGAAAGCTCGTCATCATCACGAAGCAAAGGTCTGGTGTAAACACACTTTATTGTGTAACTCACATCCCCTGAATTTGTAAGAAACGCAATAACTTGATCCTCTACAACCGTCTTGCGTGTATGACCCTAAATTACTGTTGGATTCCGTCTTTGAATATTGCGATTTCAAAGTGAAACTTTGTAAAAACAATTTAAATTATATCGTATTAACCATTATTGATTTATTAATCGTGACGTCTTGAGTATGTCCGCCTTGAGCGTGCGTGTCGATATCAACTTGTGGATAAAGTTAATACTGTGACGATAACTGAATGCTTTACGCCCAATAAAGCATCCATCGCAACATTCAAATATTTCCCATGACTGATTATCCCTATATTATATAGCAACAGTATTAGGGTTGAACGTTGTTTACACTGTATTTTGTTTACAATCACAGATAATCGCGAGAAACACGTGCTCTTGAACACCTTCCATGAGTTCCAGCGAAAAGCCGACGTTTATTTCGTTTACGCTAGCATTCATCGATATTTGGTGAGTACAAATGTGGTTCTCACGTGATTAATTAATCGATGCTGGGTTACATTTTATCAATTTTGTAAAACTTACGGAAACAATTTATGCTTTGTGTGACTGGTGTGAGTAAACACCTTGAGACCAAGTGTGGGGCATCGGAAAAATGGTTTTAATCTATAGATGTTTCGTTGCTTGGCACAGAATCCATTCAGAGTGCTGTTTTGTGCCAACAGCCGGTATTATTGGTCAAAACAAAAGAATCAATGATTCAAAAAGCGTTCTTGTATTTATCCTGGAATCACCGTGTTTTTTAACAACGTTTCTATTTCTGCCCTCGTAAATTAAAGTAGATTCAAAGTGACACTTCATTTTCAAACAGCGAACCTAACCATCCCGTGTTCCCTCGGTGAAGTCAAATAGAAAAAATGGTAGTGGACTATAAGTTTAGTGACGCAGAACAAACTATACATTGTGATATTGTAAACGGTTAAACGCTTGACGCAAAGTCATTATCTGATTCTGCGTTTCAAATCTTTGAATCGTATTACAAACCAAAGTTCACAGTGGCTTTATATATTATCTGATGCTTAGCTCGTACCGACTATGCCTGAATATGGCAAACAGGTAGTACTGGTAGCGGTCTGTAAGTACGGGGGATATGACTTTACTTTTTTATTACCCTTTTACGTGGTTGGATGCATGAATTGATTGGCCGGTTTAGTTGATATTTCGAATTACAGGCAGTTCACACGTGTCGATCGGACACGATATCGTTGTAGATCGTTCCTTAAAAGCCGTAGACGGTAGATAGCCCCTGGACAGCAACATCACAATTTGAGAATACATAGATTTTAAATGTATCATGAAAAAACTCGCTATTAATTAGGGGTCTATTTTATTATTGCTGAAGAGGTCTATTATTTGAACGATTCTAACATTTCAAGGCTCAGTGAACGTGATCTTACTGTCTCCACCTGATGACGGCAAACAGCCAGAAACCGGTAGTGGTGTGTAAGGGATGGGGATGTGAGCAACACAATACTTTGGTCTTTTATAGGCGCCTCGAGCGCTTGGCCAGGAATCACTTGGTGATTCTGTATTTGAACATCGTGGTTCTTTGTAAGAACCCTATATAACAGTGGCATACAAATATAACTTTGTTTTCCGCTTTTCCACTGTTTCAAGGCTCACTGAACCTGATCTTACTGTCTCCCCCCGATGACGGCAAACAGCCAGAAGGCGGTAGTCGTGTGTAAGGGATGGGGATGTGAGCACCACAATACATTGATTCTAAAATTTGTTTTCGAAAAAACGGACAATCGTGATACCAATTATGAACTTACAAATTGTTCCAATTCAATTTGCTCACAGCATTTTCAATCTACGATGAGAAAATTGCCGCAAACATATAACTGTCGCAATCTGCGAGTTACAGCTAAGCGATTAAACTTATGCACATTTAGGTAGATCGCTCGAGCATATATGCACTACGGTAAGTGGTAAATCACTCAATAGCAGTCAAGCATGGCATGGAATCACTGAAGAACTAGTGAAGGTTTCAAGCCAGTCAGTATCGAATACTGCTCTGTCACTATTCTTCGCTTGCAGCTTATCCGCTGGAACGCAGTGGGAGGGATTCCTGTGCTCGAATCGGATTGTATAATCATGTGACATGCTGTGGATCATGAGATTATCGTGAGCTTATGTTGTATAGGTAGTGAACGAACTATCGATTAATCACCATTGAAGATCGATCGTGAGTTTAACTTGTGCTTGGCTGACTGTGGGATATTCGCTAGCTCGCCAACTTTGTGGTTCGTTCGTTCAATACACGAGTTCGGTTACCGTTGTGTTCTGTAGAATCCACGGCTGGGCCAGTAGTAGCAAACTACAGATATAACAGCTTGCTTTTTAAATTCATGGTCGGTATGGATCAAATGAGGCCAAAAAACTGTGCTCGTCTGGTCCGTGAGATTAACACCGCACTTCTCGAGGTTGCTGTGCTAATATTCCACGTTCAGGCCTCTTGCTTCTAACATAACTGATTTTAAACAAGTTAAGCTTGCGAGGCATTGTTCGTTATAGTTGGCACGACCACACTTTTCCATCATATGGGTTAGACCCATGACCTTGAACTATTAGAATGGAATATAAATACCGATTTTTGTTAACCGGTTCTAATTGTTCAATATTTCGCGCTTCTTTGTATCAGTGATCCAGAAGAAGGTAAGCAATTTTAATGAAATCGCATGCGCCATACAAAGGTTTGTTCATCACACGGAGGTCTCGAATTAACCGGAAATTAACATCCGTTTCACATGTAAATTATCGGTTTTATGTATTTTACTGTTGAGGTCAATCCATGCCCTCGCATTCTAGACCAACCAACCGACGCTAATCGACGAAGCTTTGAATTTGATGTCGAGGTTATGAAGTTGAATATCTGTCTTTCTCTCATTCTGTATTGCAGCATGAACCGTTTGCTCCGCAAATGACCACAACCTATTTCAACCAAGCACGGTTTCTCGCCAGCGTGCTGCAAAACGAAGAAGTTCCAGCAGTGTCCCGAGCGTATCCTTTTATATAATTTGCCACATTTCTTAATCCCAATAGATCCGAGGCATTTCTAGCCCATACAAAAGAAAGTAAGGCAGATTATTGTTTGGAATTTTGTTGACCATGTAAGTACATCACACACCCATGTCTGTTCTGTGCTCCGCAGTTTTTCGAATGACTAAACAGTCGCATTTAAAAGAAGCAATTTATCCCGCAGCCTCACTTCTTGGCAGTTGCGCGGCCGAGAACAGTATCTTATCTTCTTCAGCTTGGAGAGGATGCTCTACACGATGCCGCAACTTTTAAAATTATTTTCAAGCGTTTTCGTACCGCAATCATGGTCTGCTCAAATATGTACTTCCCAATCTCAACTCGCAATAGTGTAGATTTTTTTAAATACAACCATTTTTCATTCTGCACACATGACCTAGCCAGCTTAAGCACAGTGTAGTTGCCAATAAACCAGCAGTTTTACATGATAAAATTAACAAACTTAAAACAATTTGATGGAAATTGATACTATCGCAACGACCACAGCTACATCCCAATCACCCATACTATACTGAATCAATTAGTTAGTCCCGCGTTACGTCTACCAACCTAACACCCACACATTAATTAGATCGGTCTTGTACGCACTAGCTAGACACGGTCAAGCGTTGGGCGCGTACAAGTTGACCCGTTTTGTCTATGAGCAGCTGCGAAGCCTCCGGTTACCGACAAAATGGCGCGAAGCGGTAGAATCGGGCAGTCTGAATATTCGAGCAAAACCAATGGTTGATTCAGAAGTTAGTGAATCATTGATCATACACAATTCAATTATTATTGTCCGCCTTTTTATTTATTAGTTTCATAACCAACCTCTTTTACGTCGTCAGGTTAATCCTGTTCATCTTAAGCGATGGTGAAATTCCAAGACAGTCTGTTATACAAATGGAAAAGCGACGGACAATTTTATCATCTAATACCGCATTGCATCGATAGGAGTCACTCATGTCATAGGATTGCTAGGTGTGGGTTCAGGGATACAATTGAGTTTAGCAGATTTTAACCGCATACACTCGATCACAAACGAAACACCAATTCAATCGTTCCGTTGACTAGTACAGCGACATCAACACGATAATTTCCTTCCGGTAACATTGAAATTTGGTAGCAATATTTCCTCAACACCAAACCCTATTGCATACCTACGACTTTACTAGCCTTTTTGAATGCTCGCGACACGTGCAATAACATCTCGCAAGATCTAATTATATTCTGAGCTGTCAGTCAAATTTTTTCATTTGTTACATTATTTCTACTAAATTAAAGATTACGAGAAAGGTCTGACGTAATCATTGTTCTCCTCGAGTAGCTCTCAAATCACATTGTGAGAAAAAGTTCAGCAGTGAGAAATGCATGTTGCTAAAAGTTCATTGCGATGAAACACTTACGCACCTTTTGTCATAGGTCGATGGAATATTTTTCAAGATTTTAAAAAAGAATCTCATGCCCACTGACCAACCACTCACACATGAGCTCATCGAACCATGTAACGCAGAGTTGTTCAATATCTTCCAAATCCGGCATCACACGATTTCATAATTTGTAACGTGAATCAGTGAATCCTCGCTGTTTTGAGATATTCTACGTGGGGTGATCAGTTCAAACTTCAAGGGGTCGATATATTTTCTGTCGAAAACTGAACCTAATCCCGTTACCCTCAAGTTAAGGTTGAGCTTCCCACGAAGCGTGCCTTGTTTCGTAAGGGATTGGAACGCAACGAAGCTGAAAATAACAAAAGAAATTCCAAATTTGTTTGAAATACCACACACATTACCCGCCGGATATGAAATCGATAACGCAAATGATTCATATTGCAATTAATGTTGAAAAATTTGACCACATTGGTTGTGTGCACAAAAGTACCACAAATTCTGGTTTGAATTGGTCCAACAAACGAAAATCCTAAACACCCTCGTTTTTTTCCTACAGTGTTAACAAAGTTTTAGCGGTTCTATTGAAACCCATTTGGGAAATCTACTCAACTCACATTCCTCACGCAGTTTTGGTCTTGAGCAGGGCGATTTTTCGAAAATAATTGCTCCCCATTTGATGGGTGGCATGCTTTCTCCATTATTAATTGAGAATAACAGCGTCCCTGTGCCATCGAAACTTCTGGCGGTAAAATCGATTTTTACACTTACGATCTACTCCAATTCCGTTTAACAAATGGTAACACGAATACTTCCTATTTGACCGATTAACGACAAGATGTAAATAAAATGGGAAATATAATAATAACGGCAATAAAAATGACCAAAATTGGATAATGATGGAGAGGAATCTACCGAATTCCACAAATGAAGTTGATTTCCCAGATTTACTGATTTAATGTGAAGATAATCGGTTCAATTCGCTCGATAATTAATGTGTGGTCCACTTTTGTTTACCTCAGTAAAATCATCTTGAAGGCAATGGGATGAATTCAACTGGGTTTAGTGTTTTATTTGATAGCAATGATCTGTTCATGCTGCGCGAAAGCTTCATCCTATTCTTCGATTTTTTTATTATTTTGATCCCTGAATTTACTACGATTTCATTTCTGCAATATTTTAAAACATTGGTCACGGTATGCAATTCACCATCAAAACTGCGGATAGAAATTCGGTTTTATAAAGTTTTTCCTCTACGAGGTTTTGGCATGTACAATGTGAATAGATTTCCTCAACTTGGCAATTTTATAAGCTAATCAATTTATGTCCACGCATGCAGGTGCATCATGCTTCTGACAGGGTCCGAATAATTATCTATCCATTGGATAATTTGTTACAAGGGAATATACATAACACCAGACTTGGTATATCTTTATTGATCATAAATTTTCGCCCACCTAAAATTTATCCGTAGAAATGTTGATAATTCTACTCATCCAAATTACCCACGCAAATCCAACGTTCACCATTTTAACGCTGCACTTATTTACGGTTCATAATTTGAAGTATATCTGCAACGGGGTGTCCTTATTTGAGCAGTTATATAGTGCATTTGAAATCTGTTTTGATTCGAACTTAACTGCATTGCTAAACTATAGTACTGTAGCATTTGGATCATCCCAATAAATTTCATATGCATTGAAGTGGTTTAATTAGTGATATATTTAGTTGTGTCCGACATGCTATTGTTTTGAACACCCATACGTTGCCGCTTTGTTGACACAGTAGTAAACCCACGCCTCTTTTGAGAGACATTACGCATTTTATTTTATATATTCTACAAATACGAGGAAAGCTTGTTAATCTTACTACTCTTAGAGCATATAGTGGTATATTAATGGAAGTTCGTTTCATATAATACTATGATTATTAATTACATCTAAAACTTTACTGTATCACAGGAACCACTATGAGAAACCAAAGCTAGTTACCGGAGAGCTCATAATATACCCAGTGATTTCAACAAGATACATTTCAAAAAAATCAATGTATGAAAGCACAAGCCGGATCCAGGCAAAGTGCCGCACAGTCAGAGACTGCACGTGGGCTAAAATACTGTCAGGATGCACGGGCCTAGACAGATATGAGAAAGAAAATAGAAATGGCAGTGAGGGATGGATTCCCGTTTTGGAAATGCCGAAAATAAAATCATTTGTTCTAGTTAAGTGTTGTGTTAATCAAGTTAATGCGAAGTATGTCCAGTGTCTAAACTTTATTTATAAATGCCTCAACTACATTATACGACTCGCCATGAAAACGAATAACTTTTGCGTTCCAGGATGTCAACATCATATGCTACCGGTGTTCTACAACCAATCCGCTTTTGGGCAGTGCTGGAAATCGATGCATCAATTGTGGTCAGCCGTTTGTTTTCTCTTTCATATCCCTTGGTAAGTATGACAGAGGTTGTTGGTGGCTTGCTTCGGTAGATGTTGACAACGGATGTACATCACTCGTGCAAACTTCATCGCGTCTCAGATGACTAAACAGTCCGGTTCGTAAGGAACAATCTCTCCCGCAGTTCTCACAGTAATAGGCACTACTCGGCCCATCAATAGATGTCAGCGTGATCCACGGTCAGCAGACAGAGCGATTTACAAGCCTTTTAGGGAAATGTAGTACTATATTGATTTCGGACAACTTGCTCGTTTATTTATGCGATCGGCAAAATCAGGGTCGCTTTTCATAAAGCTGAACGAATTTGGCGCCTATGAAAAGAGTACACCACGGGTTGCAATGTTTATTTTCAAATATAAATTTCCGAGATTATCTGTTGATAGTCCTAAGATATAGACTTCACCTCATCTACGGTTCATTGAATCGATATGCGACAGTTCTCACTATTAGGCTTCAGTGGCACAAGCCTTAGAGATGTGATACTTGTTCGCCAAAGTGAACTCAGTACATGCAAGGTAGTAACGCAACTTGTAAATTCTATCACAAAATTTCAAACACACTTAATTCAAATAATAATCATAAAACCGTTCATCCCTAAAATACGAATTTAGAAATCCCAACTGTGGAAAATAGACCACATGAATACCAATTTGATGGATTGGGGCTCAGTGCCGCCTGCGGTGGCTTGATCATGTCTACAGAATGGAAAATGGTTGTATTCCGAAAGATCTGCTCGGTGAGTTGCAATTAGGAAGTCGACCATTGGGCGGACCGCACTTGCGGTACAAAGACGTTTGCAAAAGAGATATGAAAGCTCTTGGCTTTGACCCCGCAAGTTGAGAAGGACTTGCGCTTGACCGCGCACATTGGAGGCATTTTGTAAAGCGTCGTCTGCAAGCTGGGGAGGAGCAGATACAGCTCTTAGCTGCTGAACGCAGATCACGCCGCCAGCGTGCAACTGATGCAATACAACCGAGTTCTGACTTTCGTTGCTAGCGCTGCGGGAGAGATTGTTCCTTCCGATTTGGACTGTTTAGTCATTCAAAAAGCTGTTGAACATGAAACTCCATGCGATTGTGATGTACATCCATGGTCGACATCGACCGAAGGACGCCAACAACAACATTACAATTGTTTTAGGACATTTTGTGATACCTCCTTGGGTTATAGAATTTAGCCAGTCTTACCCAATTCCGCATATCGTATTTTTATATTATCTGAATGCCGTATTTTCTGTTTCTGTACTTAAAGACAAGCGAGTAATAAAAAAGAAATGATCAATTTATATTCTTGTTCAAGTCTCATTAGTTGCTCTCCAAAGTGGAGTTCTAACCATTTACTCTCCCCGGGTGTAGACAATGATTCAAGGATTTATGGTTAAAAATTTAATACTTTACAACACCACAGGATTACGGTATGAATAAAAACATGAAAAATACAATAGTATAAAAGCAATAGTGAATATCAAATGTAAGGCTCACGAATGTTATTCTTTTGCATATGTAAGTCCAATGTCGCTTTAAACGCCGCCAGGCAAGGAGAGTCCACCACATGATGGGGTGGTGCGAAAAAATGTCGCCGATAATCAATACGGGAACTTGGAACGTAAAGGGATCAGGTATGTCCGCGTGTCACTTTCCCATCACACACATCGAGCAAGTGTTTTAGTGGATGTCCTTCGGTAGACACAATTCTATAAGTCTGAATAATATCGCGTCGTATCCTTCTTTGGGTAAAGTCGCATAGACCCAGACGTCGCAATCTTTCTGTGTACGGAACATTGCGAAGACCCATCACTAACTTTGTTGGTCTATGATAGATTTCGTCGAAGAGAGCAATATCTTTTCGCAGCCAAGGAGCCCTGACCTCTACCGCATACTCCATCGTAGTGCGAAGGTAGACATTCATTATCCTTGGTAACGTTACCAGAGAGAATCTTCCAAATATTCTTCGAAAGATACCTAACAATCTGTTGCCCGTCGATATTTGTTTGACAGTGTGCTGTGCTCTTCAGGTTCCAGCTAATCCACACTCCAAGATCTTTTTCTAACGAGCTCCATGCTAGGTTTTCAGTTCCCAATCGATATGTCCAAGGATTGTTTATATCGAGCCTGAAATAGATCGAGTTGCCGTCAGCGCTGATGATTCTAAATACGTAAGATCTAGTTAGATGACCAAACGTCCGCGTCAAAATACCGGCTCCAGAACAATTGCAATCACCTACCTTAGACACAATTTCTTAATACTACTTAGAGCCAATTCCTTAAAAATAAATCGATTTTTTGCAATGATCTTTGCATCGAGTACTTGACCTGAAGGTTTTAGAAGCGATTTTGAAAGAGGTATGCCAAACCTTCTGTCATACGACGCGCTGTTCGTTTTAAACATCGAATTCAATCCTGTGAAGTTTGTGATATTATTGTGCTGGAGAATTTAACAATAAACTTCATATTATGTAGACTGAAAACCTGTTATATGTGTAAGTAGTTACGTAAAAAGATGGCTAGGACAATGATCACCCTTTTGTCTGTGTACATTGTAATATTGGAGGTTAACTAGCCCGAGTAATTCAGATTTCGTAGGTTCAGATCAGATACACACGTACTAAGTTCAGACGATTTTGGGGCGTTTCTCGATTTCATAGAATTCAATGAACTACTACGAAAGATGCATACTGAAAACATGTAAGCCACAAAACATACTGATTCTCATTCGGCTTCTTCAACTTTGAGATATTGACTATATCGTACGATTTTGCTTGCTTTTCATTCACGAAAGAACAACTACCATTGGTGGAATTTGTTCCCGAGAAAGGAATCTCTTTCGAAAAAGCGATGGAATATTTGAAAACTGATTCAACCTCCGAGAAACTGACAAAGAATTCCAAACTGAAATCGAACAAACCAGGTAAATTAACTACGAACAAGCCAAATGCTGTTTTTGTGTCTGAGCTCCAACTTGAACCTATTAGACCAGTACGCGAAGTTGGATTCTCAGGTGACGTTATCAAAATTCATTGTTGTTGTTAGTTTTAGCCATGTTAGTTGAGAACGTAGCGCGAACCTGATTATTCCCATCCCCACATGCAAGAATATTTCAACCTATCCTCGCTAGTCATCAAAATAGTTCAATTCGTATTCTGGTCGCCGAGGTCTATAAATGTCGAGGATTATCTCCGGTTCTTTAGAACGAATCATTACATGCGAGATAATTTCAGTGCACTAGACAAGGTGCCCGGCTATCGATGTCAATTTCCCAACTGATCCTTTCTTTAAATTGGTATGCTGACGATCGAGTTAAACATGTAACCGGTGCGGGATTTGAACCTCGACCGTCCACTGGAATGCTGATCATCCAATCTGTGATTTAACCGCGTTTAAAATAGTGCTCATGTCTAGTTATTTTCTAGCCTTTGCACCGCACATTATACATCGTTCAAAATCGCTAAAAACGTGTTAGACACTATATTCTATCGCGAAATCAATACTGACTCGTGTGATCGTAAATCATTTTTGGTATGAGATGGCTCATATTTGATAAGATACAGTGATTTGAGAATGCTTCTAACGTTCACAGAGAGTGGAAGGGTTGTGCCCAGAATTTAGTTCACATATCACTTGTTGAATGTTGATGAAGTAATGAAATGAAGTTTCTGAATTAACGCCCTATTGTAAAGGAGATTCTCGTATTCAGATTTTAACGCGTTGGATACCAATCTGTCACTGCTTCAAGACCATCTAACGATTATGATAGGTTTGTTATCAAACTTGGCAACATGTTTAACTAAAGCCACTTACGAGTAGCTACTACCCATTGGGCCACTATTTTTATTCACGTAAACTCTTTTGTAGACGGGTGATTAGTTGGTTTCGAGACAATATTGAGCCTTGCTGGTTTCAAAATCAGCGTGATATTCTCGTCCAATCGGAGAAGCTGGTACATCGACTGTATTTTCGAAATTCTGAACTCGAGAAATTCTTTGAGCTGAAGTAATTTTGCGTTGAAGTTTATTAAGGTTGAACTGATCTCTATGTTTTTCGGTGTCTAGTGATGTCTAGTCATGCCGAATAACAATATTTTTTGTTTATTTGGTGCATGTGTTCTGTTTCAACATTACGCATAGAACGACGACAACCTTACACAGGTCACTATTATAATTCGGTTAAAACAACGAAAACAAGACGAACATTACGTGGGGACAGTACGATCAGATTCAGATGTGCTCCACACAGTTGAAGAATGGAAAACAAAATGCGCTTGTATGCTTCTGTTGGATAAGGCTGGTACGATCAACATGTTCAATCACATGTGCCAAGCACATGCAGATATGGCTTAAACACATGATCATGAACAAAATACATTTTCATCACACGCACTCCCCGCGACCGGTTTCACGATGTTTGCACTAATTAAGCACAATTTGTTTTCTATTTTTCCACTGTTTGAAGCGCATGCGGATCTTGATCGTAATGTTTCTACCTGATGAATGTAAACAGCACCAAATCTGTCGTGGGGAGTATGATGGAAATGCATGCATTTTTGTTCATGGTCATGGGTTTAAAACGAGCATTGTCTATAGTGTAGATTGTCCACAATATGAGATAGAAATTGTGATTCAAAATGGAAGAACACTCGAAACCTGACTACTTCAGACCGTTGGCTACAGCACCGAGGACACCGTTTTAGCAGGTATCAAACATGAATACTCTCACACGGAAGAGCATGTGAGAACAGAGAAGTTCTTGAATCCCTCGAATTCATTTAATCATCATAATCAATTGTGTGGACCAATCGGAACTATCCTGCGCTCGGCAGCAGATTCGACGATCCGATTGGATAACAGGATAGAAACAGAGAAACTACGCAATGCTTTCCTAAGGTCAACGAATGACACGTCGACAAAACCAGCGAGGATTGATAATATAAAGCAGCCTAACCAATAAGAGAGCTTCTGAAAGAGGTTTATCTTGGCGTAATCAAGTTTCACGACAAATATTCTACAACTTATGTTACCAAACAGGCGAACACCGAATACTGAACTTCATATTCCTGAGCTGCAAGCATATTCCCAATCGTTTCCATTCCTGAATAATTAGTGCAATTAGCAGGGCAATGGTGTACTCGCAATAGGAACACCCTCTTCTCGCATTTATAAAATCTATACAACATCTGGTCAAATAGTTCATTCAAACTCATAGACGGTTATCGCCAAACAAAAGGCGTCTATTTCGTTACTGGTCATCTTGCATCTTTCTTTCAACAGCATCGGGCACCAACTCTGATGTGAGTAAAGCGCCCCACGATTTGTTCACCTCGAAATTGCTCAGCGCCGAAGTAAGTTTGCACGATGCTCACTCATCTTAAGAATAAATTTCGGTATACTACCCCAACATTTCACATTAAAAGCAATCACAGAGAATATTGGTTTCGAAGTGGCTAAATTCAAAGCAATTTCGAGCGACACAAAATTACGCTGATAATGTTGCCTCGACGTCTGCAACCAGGCCGTAGATCACGACCAAGACAAAAAATGTCACTCTCTGAAAACGCCAGAAGACTCCATATTTCTCTGATGCCCAAAACAATAAAATTGAAAGTCTCTGAAATACAAAAATCAACAATATTAAAAGAATCTCAATAAACATTAGATTGAAAGTATTAATATGAATAAAAATGTCGGCCGCTTGCGAATAATCCATTTTTAGAATCTAAAATAAGGAGAGAGCAGATATTTGATATGAATTTCGAGCCTATGAATAAACACACAAAAGCTAGAAGCTTAATATACGACTACATCATGTTTTCAGCTAGTAGATATACCATAAATTGCAGTCTTTTAACCAATTCCGAGATGCTTAACAAATTCTGATCGTAACTGCAAGCATTTCTAAGCAAATAACCCAAATCCTGCAACGAGCTGCTAACAAATTTCCCGAAGCCTATACGATTCATTAAATTTCATGCAGGTTTCAAAGTGGTAGACATACTGACTGTATTGTAGTGGCTCATGCTACGTGAAATAATACACTAAGCACAGTGAAATAGAACAGTCATTGTCGTGAGTAGAGCAAATACAAAGTGAAAAGAGTAGTTGTGGATACAGCCAGGCTTTATTCGTCTATATCAGAGTACAGCTATAATAGAGCAAAGAATGCGATTAGCGATGAATTATAATAACAGATGAATTAATAACAGACAAAATACACGACAGCTATATACACAAAAATTGCGTAAGCCAGAAAGAAAGAAAATGTTCTGGACCACAGCGGAACTGAGATCACCAGTGGAAAGTCGCCGCTCAGAGCTGATCTAGTGATTGCTCTTACTGACCGAGCACTTAAACTAATTCTCTCGATAGGCAAATAAAGGGTTCGAGCAGTTTTTCATTCCACTAAAATTGAATATTCAAGTAACCCATCAAGAAGTTGTAAAAATCAAATTCACGTTCCCAATATTGCGAAGATCAACATAAGCGCATATAATGAAAGCCATAGTACTATAAAATAACCGTCAATACATGTTGATCAATGGGAACATAAATCCAATTCCAATATATTGATATAGAAACAACTATTCAGATTTCAAGACTTTAGGGTATCATTTATTTCTACACGGAAGTAGCTGAACCAACACGCTTAACCCTGTCGGTCGGTTTTACAATGTATCAAGACACCGCTTTAAAATTGGTTCCAGTCTCCCGATCCACAGTCGCAATTTGACCTTTCAAGAATCAAGATTTTATGATGGAAAAAGCATTCGTTTTATATGTACCATTAGATGACAGCTAGAAAAATACAGAGGATGCGATCAAAATTCTATTGAGGTGTTTGGTTTGTATGGAGTTAATATGCAGGGCCGATAATGGAGTGCTCTTTGATATAAAAATCCAGGTTCGATTTGAAATCACGGAGCGTAGGAGCGTTCACAATATCCTGTGATAGTGAATTCCACAGAAAGCAAATACGCACCGAAAAGAAATGACGTCTACAATCGAGTCTTGATTGCGGTATTACGAAACAACTTGAACGAATCTGTGTATTCTTAGGGGAACTATCTTATCAACTTATCGCGGAGAGGGTGATTTTCCATCCGCAGTATTTTAAATTTTACTCTCCTTTGTGTAAAATCGGTCAATTCCAACATGACCATTCGCTCTTGGTATGGAATGTACTGCATCCCATCAACTAGCTTCGTCACCTGGTGGTAAATCTTTACCTCATTCTCTATTAAACTGTCGCCATAACTTTCATGCTGTCCGTGTATGCTTTCTGCGGAACAGTTTACTGTTAGAGTTTGTGTCCTATTTGGATAAAATGATCTTCAAACAGACGTTACGATCTTTTATGTTAAATATTACTGTACTGTCCCCAGTTTATAAAAAAACCCTTACTGCTTCCGTTTTACACACACCACACTTGGAAAAACAAAGTTACCCAAACATATTTTCTGGTCCAAATTACCCCGCTCTAATTCATACATGGAATTACTTTTGCTCCTCCTTTGAACCAGGTGGACGCAAACATGAAAGTCCGATTTGTTTGTACAGCCATTTGCTTTTTTACCATTAATCTTCGATCTTGAAACATATGTTGGTGACGCTTCACTGCATGTTGATTTTGCAGCCTTAATTTCTACCCGCCACGCAGATTCGGTTTCATTGGAAAACTGCATTACAAAATGTTGAATGTATATGGTTGGAGGTTAAAATTTCGCCAAATGTATGGGTGTACCTGTCACACCAAGCGATAGCAATCTATCCGAACTGATGAGCCATCATCCAATGTGTCAGATTCGCGGACAAAATACAGAGCACATTTTATTTATCGGGTTAGGGTTTAAGGTCGTCAAAATACTGCGGAATCCTGTCTAATAGAGATGATAAATTCAACATCTTGACACAACGAACCGATCACCACTGCGTACTATCATATACAAACGATTTTGCAAGTTTCTCACAACAAAACGTATTTTAAAATCGTTTTCATCAATGTACCTGTTCGACGTCATCTTCAGCTAAACGTTGGACCCTATAGCCCGGTCACACTGGATGCTGAGACGCTGCTATCACTGTCACCGTCTGAGGTAATTGTGGTGAAGCACGAGGAACCTTTGAAACCGCGCTACTTCAAATCAGTTTTCCCGGAAGTGAACATCACTGAATGTCGCGTATGTCACAAGGTGAGCCGTTGTATCACTTCGAAACGGAGTGATGAATAACGTGTGTTGCGATACGGGGCATTCAGATTCACGGAGGAAACCCCGCGAATGCGCTTCTTCTTACATTTTATGATACTTGATTGTTCTTTAAACATTTTACCTCGAATTGTGGGATTATACGCAGCATGACTTTCCATTATCCAACCTTTTGGTGGATGGTCGACTAAGTTGATTGAAATATGCTTGGGACCGATTGTGTAAGCATAATAAATGAGAATAAAGAAATTATAATCCCCCGCTTTCGGTGATCTTCGATTTTGGTATGAAGATCCCTGGATGACGTTGTACAATACTCGAGGCGGTCGAACCCGCTCAGACAGGTCGACTTGCATTAATTAAGGTGGATGGAGTCAATATCTCCGCAAGATGGCGCTCAGCGCTGATGCGAACTTAAGTTGTCCACGTTTATCTGATACATAATTTAATTAGATTTTTCAGAAAAAAACGAGTTGAGTCGCGTTAGCGATGTACTTTTTTAACGTGTGCTACCGTTGTAGGCAAACCAACCACTGATCAAGGAATTACCTATGTGATTCGACACACCCTAAGCTAATCGTCAGGTCAAGCATAGGTATCGTGCTGACATCTACTTAGTCATCTTCCCTGTCCTAACTATCACCCTTGGTCTGAT
>JACCGJ010011254.1:0-13122 GCA_013407085.1 Atriophallophorus winterbourni | reverse complement strand
TACATACATACATACATACATACATACATACAACATACAAACATACATACATACAGACAGACATACATACATACATACATACAACATACATACATACATACATACATACATACATACATACATACATACATACATACATACATACATACATACATACAACATACAAACATACATACATACATACATACATACATACATACATACATACATACATACATACATACATACATACATACATTAATACATACATACATACATACAGGACTAGACATACATACAGTACATACAGTACATACATACAGACAGACAGACAGTACATGACATACATACATCATAATACATACATACATACATACTACATACAATACATACATACATACATAGATGCGGTGCATACATACATGACTGACAGGACATAAGTAAAGGTACAGTACATACATTTACATATATACAGGACATACATACATACTACGGCATACATCCATACCATACATACATACATCATACATACATACATACATACAGCCTGTTACATTAAAGGCACAGACATTCATACTAAAACAGCCGACAGGCAGACGACACACAGACAGACATTAATACATGAAAGACAAGACAGTACAGACCGACATACAGAAAGAAGACCAGAAGACCAGACAGACAGAAAGAAAACATACATACATACATACATACATACATACATACATACATACATACATACATACATACCTCCAGACATACATACATATTTGCAATTAATTGATAGATTGTTTAATGGCGCCTACCAGCCATTTGTGCCAGTCGAGTGTTTGTAAAATGTTCCACTTTTGTGTCAATTTTGCATTCTCTGATCACTCGTTTAGTCGCAAGCGAGGAAGCACAAAACCTTGATTTTCGCTTTTTAATTAAACTTGAGCAGCATTAATCGCGTAAACGGTTGCGAGCTAGGCGAGATTGGTTAAAAATTATTGTATTTGGTCATCCAAACGAATATAAATTTATGAAAGATCGTAACACCATGTTTTGTTAAATTCCATTTTCCATCTCTTGATATGAAATATCTTGTGTTCTTAAAATTCAATTCAACGTTTGTTAATTTCAGGTTATTGGGATTCTGGTAAGTTTTTCATAGCATATGCGTAACTATACATTTACCGAAACCATTGAATATTCCCATGTAGAGACAATCATTCCTCAAGTCATTTTATATATGCGCATTAGTTTCTACTCGTTCATCCAATGAAACCATCAAGCGCTTCGTAATTTTTCGTTCAAATTAACTTGATTGCTGAATATTCGTGCAAACAAATGAAGCCATTTTGTTCTTCGAGTCTAGTGCTATTACATTAAACTTCTTGTCAGGTCATGACGCAAATATTGTTAATTAGATCAAACCCATGCGCTTTATCACGTTTACATAAGATTAAAGTGGCTTCTTGATAAGGCATCCTAGCCGTTAGTTGCGGTTAACATATCTCTAACACATATCAGTACCGCCTACTTCATAGCTGTGAAAGACGGGGTTGCATTTGTAATGGACGTGCAAGTTTGCGATCGCTGTATCGTTCTGTCCAGTTGAGAACTTGAACAAAGCAAGTACAACACGCGTGAAATCAACAAGTCTATGGCTGACCGGTTGCAATTGATGGGTTAAAATGTTTGTATCTCATCGTTCGATTTTGCTAACGTCAAAAGGGTTGCTTTACGTGAAGAGTTCGTAAATGTGGCAGAATTATGGTTTTACTAGACGGGATATTGGTGATGTTTGTGTGAGTGAGTGGACTGTGGCTAACTGAAAATCTATGATTGCAACATGAGAGGAACTCATACATTTTGAACACATTGATTTTATTGTTTTCAACGTCGGACGTTACCCTTACTTGGAGTCGGTTATGTGTGCTCATATTCTGAGCGACCGATTTAAAAAAATATTTTATAGGTGAAGCCATTTCTATACTTATATTTTATACGAAACTATCACATAAGTGATTAACATGTGATTAAAAAGATTGACTGTGTCAAGCGTATCCAACAATTGTTTCAAGGTGCTAGGTTCGACGATACTTTCTGCACCGTTTAAGTCACGTGTTTCCATTCCCTAATCGATAAGTTCAAATCAACGCGAATCAGACCGTCTCCTGAAAGTGTTGTTCGAATGCGTTCTGATAGCTATAGGGCTTTTCAATTACGATTTGTATTTGATTCCATTCACCGGAATTATGTTTCAGAATGATGAACTTACGAAAGTTTGGCGCTCAAAATTCCAGTTAAATATTCAACGTTCTTATTAAATTTCTAAACGATCATTGTAGACTAGTTGTTGTTGTTGGCCTCTTTCGATCGATGTCGACCATATTTGTAAATCACAATCGCGTGATGTTGATGTTCTGCAGCTTTTGGAATGACTAAACAGTCTGATTCGGGAGGAACAATCTCTCCCGCAGCGCTGGCAACGAAAGTCAGATCTTGGTTATATTGCATCAGTTGCAGCCTGGCAGTGCCTCCAGAGTGAGCGGTCAAGAGCAAGTTCTTCTCAACTCGCCGCGTCGGTGCCAAGAGCTTTCATATCTATCTATCTATCTATCTATCTATCTATCTATTTATCTATCTATCTATCTATCTATCTATCTATCTATCTATCTATCTATCTATCTATCTATCTATCTATCTATCTATCTATCTTCTATCTATCTATCTATCTATCTATCTATCTATCTATCTATCTATCTATCTATCTATCTATCTATCTATCTATCTATCTATCTATCTATCTATCTATCTATCTATCTCTCCATCTATCTATCGATCTATCTATCTATCTATCTATCTATCTATCTATCTATCTATCTATCTATCTATCTATCTATCTATCTATCTATCTATCTATCTATCTATCTATCTATCTATTGTGGACTAGTATTCTCATATCATATATTAATGCATCATGAAACATAACTATTTCAATTCAATTCAATTCAATTCAATTTAATGGTCTAAAAAGCACATAGCTTTACAAAAACCACAGAATAATATGCGAATTACAATAACATAGGTAGTAAAACGGGGTTTGTTTGCCTACTGATTAGTTCAGGAATCACGTAAAAATACATAGAGCAGAAATTGTTTTCAACCGGTTTGGTAGGGTAAATATGTATAGTTTACTTGGATGCATTGGTTCAAAGCTTTATGATGCAAAATATATTGTTTCGATGTTTGGATTGGTCGACATGAATTTGTCCAAGTTCAATTTGAATATATCCAAGTTGGGTGAATGTGCAACGTTACGGGGTAGGGAGTTCCAAGTAAAACATACACGTACAGAATAAAAATACCTTCGACAGTTCGGCCTCGAGTCGGGAATAAGTACTGTGTGGTTATGACTCCGGCTTGTTCGTGGTGGTAGTCGTGTGAATAGTTGATTTAGGGGATGGTTGTGGGTATGAAGTATATTGAACATAAGAATCAAGTCGCCTCTAAGACGGCGGTAGCTAGAGTCGAAGAGATTGAGGCTTGTAATCCAATCTTCGTATTGTTTATGTTTTAAACCACGTACGAGCTTGGTGGTCCGATGATATATTCTCTCCTAGAGACTGATATCCTTCTGTAGCCAGGGTGACCAAGCCTGAACCGCATACTACATAGTTGGCCTCAAGTACGTATTAATTATTCGATGAACAGTTTGCTTCGTGAAACTAGCAGACACTATCACCCTGCGTTGGTTGGGTCATGTTTACAGAATAGAAAATGGTCGTATTTCAAAACATATCTTATATGATTATGTAAATTTCGAAGTCAATCCTTGGGCTGACCGCACTTTCGGTACAAAGACGTGAACTTAATAAATATGATATTTGTTAACTTTGAATCCACGATTCGGGAAGAACTTTTCTCTGACGTATCCCGCGAAGGAACTATGTAAAGCGCCAGAATCAAGCTGGGAACACTAGATACTGTTCTTGCCTGCTGATCGTAGATCACACTGTAGATCACCGGCCGAGTCAGGCGTTTGTGCTGTGCATTCATGATCAACATCAACCAAATTAGGTCAACAATAAAACGACAGCAAAATATGTGTTGCAATTCTTTCATTCCTTATTAAACCGTTGAAGGGATTATCTTTGCTTTCATTAAGAGCACAGCTCTACACTAGTGTGTGTGGGGATCAAGATATTGCACTTGTGCCCATATGTACAACCTCCTGATGGTATAGAATCACTAATATTGTGAAGAAGGAATGTTTAAACGGTCATCTCGCCTGACTATTGCGATTCATTAAACTATACAAGTCATTGCATAAAATCAGCATTGATCAAACGCAAAATACCATGTACGATTCGTTGACGTTTATCACATATTCGTCCGTGAAAATGTGGATTCGTGTTTTGTTCACTTATATTCTCCATTTTTCCAAATTTTTCCAGAATTGTATCGAGTCTGTGGACAAAGATTCGGAATCTCATGTTAAAGGCATCGCGATTTGGGCTTTGGTTTTCTCTGTGTTCCAATTGGTCGCCTTCTGGTGTGCTTACGGTGTGTTACAAATCTTGAAAAAGGATGAAAAGCCGATTATCAAATTTAAATGGCTTGAGCTTTGAAACGGAATTGAATACGCTTGTTTCTTGTACACACGACACTTTTGCTTTTTGTCACTCTGTACTCTCTTCACGCGAGATCTGATAGTTTTTTTACAATTTTTAACAATATTATTCTCCTTCAGCATTTCACATTTTACTGGGAACATATACTTTTTCCAATCAAAGATTCAGACTTTTGTTTCAATGTGAGAAATTGACACCCAGAATTCACGATTTTTGGCGACAAAAATCACTTGACTACACGATAACCATAAATGATTTACTCCCCCTCATATAGTCCAAAATGGTCCTGTTCGCGGATGATATGAAAATTTGGACACCAATTAGATCTGCAGAGGATTGTGAGAAACTGAAAATGGATTTGGACAGCGTGTCGAATTAGGTGGCCATAAATGACATGTCATTCAACACACAGAAATGTAAGATGCTCCATCTTGGCAAGAATTTTCTTGGACATTTCGATTGGGAACTGAAAACCTAGCATGCAGCTCGTTAGAAAAAGATCTTGGAGTGTGGATTAGCGGGAACCTGAAGAGCACAGTGCACTGCCAGAATATATATCGACGGGCTAACAGATTGTTAGGTATCCTTCGAAGAATATTTGGAAAGTTCTTTCTGGTAACGTTACCAAGGATAATGAATGTCTACCTTCGCACCACGATAGAATATGCGGTAAAGGTCTGGGATCCTTGGCTGCGATAAGATATTGCTCTCTTCGATAACTTCGATCATAGAGCAATACAGTTAGTGACGGGTCTTCGCAATTTTCTGTACACCGAAAGATTGCAACGTCCTTGAATTCCTGAATCCTTGAATCCTTAGTAAATATTCGTTCACGAATAAGAAATAATCCATAATAAAATAATGTCGCGTAGCTGAGTTAATACGCAGGTGTAGTCAACTCGTGTTGGGACGAATATTTTTACGAATTTAGAATGAAGATATGGACGCGAGTTTCGGTGAGTGCATTCCAAAGGTAACCGAAGCGTACATAATGAAAATAGCAGTGAAAGCTAATATGGGCATATGGAGTTTGTAGTGTTGTTGAGAGGCTGCGTGTATGTTGCCGGTATTTGAATATAAATTTTAGGGGAGATTAGGGATATGTCACAATTTTAATGTAATTATCTCATTACATTTAATGCTTCCTTCAACCGGGCTGCTGCACTTACTCACTAAGTCAGTTTCTGAAGCAACTGAGGAGTTTTCCTGCACGATGTTATTCATAGATTTATTCATAGGTGATATGCGGGTAAAAAGCTGTGCTTTACAAGACACACTAAAATGTACATTGGATGTTAAAATATCAAAATATTGTTAGAGATTATTGTCAAACGTGAAAAACATACTTGTCCATGTGAACATCTAGTGATTTCTTGAAAACGTCAATGGGTCCAGATTGTACCACACGAGTAGGTAAACTGTTCCACAATTGCACTTTTCGATGGAAAATGCTAATTTGCGGCAGTTCAACATGCTATGCTGTTGGTAAAGTTTAGATTGGTGACCAAACAGATGTGTGTTATGGGAAATATGGAACAAACGACTGCAAGGATGATTTGTTTGATTAAGCAATGTACAAATGAATATTAGTGCTCCTCGTTTCCGTCTGTATTGAGCCGAATTCAAATTCAATTTTTAAGTCTCAATTCGTATGGATAATGAGAAAGTCCCAGGACGAGTTTAGTCACTCTGCGCTGTGAAGTTTCCAATAGCTGAGTATCTTTTTCAACCAAGGATCCCATGCCGGTATGGCATATTCGATATGAGGACGGATGTAGGTTAAAATCAATTTGCTGATTATGTTGGCGTCAAACGAAGCTAGGACTCTTCTAAGGAGACCCAAGTTGCTTTCATCTTTGCTGGCAGCGAGTCGACATTGCATTGAGTTTCCTAAGTCAGACTGGGTAATCACGCCTAAATCTTTTTCAGAGGAGGCGTTTTTAATACCAGTGCGACCTAGATAATATTCTTTGCTCAACTTGCTGTTGAAATAGTTCAGACACCGAACGCGGTCTATATAATCTCCTTGTACATCACAAAGCCAGCAAACAGAAAATTTGGATGAAGCCACTAAATCATTTAAACTTGTTCCCATCAGGGTTTCGAAGCACGGAAGCGAAATGCTCAGTTATGTTTTTATATTTATGCTTAAACAGTTTGTCGAAATTGAAAAATCATAGATTAATCACTGAACACCCAAAAATAAGTAATCACGCGAAATTAATTTAGTCTTATACATGTTTTTAGCTAAATTACTTGCACAAATAGCATAAATTCTAGTAAACTATTTTATTCCGGATCATTGGTTGTATAGTTGTGAAAACGAGCATATTTTGTACCTAAGTTGTAAGTTTGTACGAAATAACCTTGTTTTCAAAACGGTATCTCACGTTGCTTCAGGTTCGATGGTGAACCGCTCATCATTCACCTTATACCGATCATATTTTGGTAAATAGAATAGAATTTAATACAATTAATTTGCTCAAAATTCCGGTAAAATCCTGTATGTAATACCTATAAGGCGAAGTGGTTCAAAATCTAGAGTGAACGTGAGCGTCAGACTGAAACGGTGAATTAACAGCGGTAATTTGCAAATTAGCGCATGCGGATCCTGATCTTACCGTCCCTACCTGATGAGTGCAAACAGCACGAAACCGGTCGTGGGGTGTGAATGACGGAAAAGCATGCAAATGAATATTTTGTTTAGAGGATAAATCCTTATTTGTAAATTGAAATTGAGCTTTCACGTGGGAACTGAGCTAAAATCAACAATCGGTGCAATGCAGCACTGGTAACTGTCGGGAATATTTTTCAACATTCCAATGGCAGCAGGATGGTTAATTTTTGTTTGAAGCCAGATTTTCATGGTGATTGACTCTGTCCAAAAGCTTTTTTAAAGAATAACAAACGTGAAACGCAATGACATAGATCCAACTCTCCGTCCCGTTATCTACGCTATGAGAGTTCTTAACATGAACGAAGAGATCGAAAACAATGCTGCGAGGACAAAACTAAATTACGCAATTCAAAGTCGTCTAGCCATTCCTCTGTGACTATACGGTTCATAACCTTACCAATAAAAAGTAATAGTGTGACAGGATGACTATTTCCAGCGTCAGATCGGCAGTCATCTAACCACTGCCGAAACTGATCATAAGCTCATTAGGTTTAAAACAGGATTCAGACTCACGCTATTCATTTGTTTTGTTCACGTATAGTGAGATGTGATTGAGAACAAATATTAGGCACATTTTACGCGTGTGACAGTAATGTGTATTGAAATTATAATCGAGTTAGTTTGGTTGGTCGTACCAGCCTTATCCAACAGTGGCTTACAAGCGCTCCTCGTTTACCATTCCTCCACTGTTTCAAGCGCATGCCGATCCTGATCTTACTGTTCTTACCTGATAAGTGTAAACAGCACGAAACTGGTCGTGGGCTGTGTGACGGAAAAGCATGAAAATGAATATTTTTGTTTCAGAGTTAACTTTAATTACACAAGATACATGCTCTTAATAATGGAAATGAACCACTAAAGATAGCGAAGTAAATGACAAGTGACCATGGCCTCTGGGTTAAATATATTTTTTATATAAATATTTTCTATATTTTCTATTTTTCTATATTTTCTATATATTTTCTCGAAAAGCATACTCTTATGATCATATTCCACTTGAAGACTACCATTGATTCTGTTGGTGTGGAATATCAGCGTCCGATATGTATTCCATCATCATTAACTGAAAAGTCCTTGAATTTTCAAAGATGTGGACACCTTCCGCACTATTTCAAGCGGTATAAATGGCAACATTAGTTGCCTCGTGGGTACTGCAAGGAGTCAGATTCAAGAGACTGAAGACATACGTCATTCTAATTAGACTTTTGTTTTCATTGCCTAGATTTTCGTTCATTCAATGTTGTCTTGAAAAATGATACGCGGAGCTCAATAAACAAAGATACATTTCGGCACAAAAAGCCAAATGCAAACGCGTTTTGCGAAAGTTGAAAATATTGTCAGAAACAGTTATCCGCTTAAAATATTCAGCATGATATTCGCGACAATTGAAACGCTGCTTAGTCGACAACGTACAGCAAAACACATTAGTGCATAGCAAACTCAATGCAGTGTGCTCAACTCTGTCAGACGAGATGTAGACCTCGTGTCGTAGATAGTAAAGGTCAGGGTGCCAGTGAATCACCCATTGACCTGACACTCCAAAAGAACTCCAGTGAGTATTATAGACCAAACGTATTGATTTTGCATATTCTAAAGATCATTGTATATATTGAATTGAATTTTAATCTAGGTGACTTTTCAAAAATTTCAAAGGAATTTGAATAATTTGAAGATAAAATTGGAGTTTTCAGATTTTCGAAAAAAAATTTTGTAGATTGCTGCAGAGTAATGATTCGAATTTACAATAAGGAGAAATCACATCTGAAGTTTGTGAAATAATTTAAATCAAATAAAGGCCGGCTTTAAATTATTGGTATCTGAGTACTTACTCATTAAATATACGAACGTCAAAACCCGCTTCGATATTATATTCTAATCTTTCATTGTTACCTATCCAACAATTCAAAATCAAAAGTTTAAAAGTTAAAGTAGATGATGTTCATGATTGAGAGTGAAAGAATGATAAATAAAATATGAACGTGTGAACCATTGCTGTGTGAGGTTGGACAAATTATTTTCCTGATATATGTAAACGACTTACCTATACTTGATCACTGCAAAATCTTGATGATTGCAGAATGCTACAGCTGGATCTCGATGTCTTACAGGACTGGTCAGTTAGCAATGAACTCCATTTCAATGTCAGAAATGGCAAGATATTGACTGTTGAAAGAAATTTCGATTTCTTTTACACCCTTGGTTCCCATAATGTTGAAAGCACTGACAAAGACTTGAGTGTGTGGGTTAGCAGCAATTTGAAACCGTTACATAACGCCACAGCTGTCTATGAAAAGACGTCAAAAGCAAAACTTCTGCTAAAACGCGTGTTCGGGAATTTCACGAAGCAAACTGATCATAGAATAATTAATACATACTTGAGGCCAATCATGGAGTATGCGGTTCAGGCGTGGTCACCCTGGCTACAGGCGGACATCAGCCTCTTGCAGAGAATATATCATCGGACCACAAAGCTCGTACGTGGTTTAAAGCAAAAACAATACGAATATCGTATTGCAAGTCTCAATATTTTCTACTCTCACTACCGCCGTCTTAGAGGTGATTTGATTCTTATATTCAATATATTGCATACCCCCTAACCATCCCCTGAATAAAATATTCACACGACTACCACCCCGAACCAGCCAGAGTCAAGACTACACAGTACATATTCCTGACTAGAGACTGAAAAGTCAAAGGCATTTTTATTCTGTACGTGTATGTTTTACCTGAAACTCCCTATCTCGTAACATTGCACATTCACGCAACTTGGACATATTCAAATCGAACTTGAACAAATTCATGTCGACCAATCCAAACATTGAACATATATATTCTACAACATAAAAACTTTGAAATTTGAACCCATACATAGAAGTAAACTATACATCTTGACCCATGGATTTACATGTACAATCAAACGGATTGAAAACAGTTCCTGCCCTATGAATTTTTCCCTTATTCCTGAACTGCTCAGTAAGCAAACTAAACCCGTTCTACTACCAATGTTATTCGTATTTCCCATATTATTCCGTGGTTTTTGTAAAGCTATATGCTTTTTAGACCATTAAATTGAATTGAATTGAATACACAAACAATGTACAATTAGATGAAGTTGAACAAAAACTACTATCAATATAAAATAAGTACAAAAAAGAAGCGCAAACGATCGTTTGGCAAGTGTGAAGGAAATGCAGAAAAATATGTATTTGGTATTCCATACCCGTTGGTTTAACTTATTATAATTAAGTGTAAATGTTATTGAATTGATTGTTTATATAGGCTTCATCCAACAATGACTTACAAGTGTACGTCTTTGTCTCATATATCTCGTTATTCAGTGGTTTTTATCAAGCATATTACTTTTCTACCATAAAATTTCCAAGTTCAAAATTTTGATTTCTAAGCAAATAAATTCCAAAGTTTCGTTTACTAATGAGTAGTTACTATTGTGGAGGTGAAGTCCTAAATAAATTGGTTTCCCTTAAGTCTTTCTTCTTCTGAATCGAAAGCAGAAGGGATGAAATCCTGTTTAATCTTCATTACAGCAATAAACATGGGTGACTTCTGAGGACGAGGCAAGCCCTGGTAGTTGAGGAACACCACTATATCACTCGGGGGATCAGGTACATCCGTCTCAACAAATGCTGATCTAACGCACTTTTGAATATCTGTTCTGATGGTAGAGACAGAAGCCCTTTCGGTAGAGAGTTCCAAGTGTTCACCACCCGCGTGGATAGCGTGCTCGCATTACTCAGCTTCAGATTCTGGGCTTCTGCAACTTAAGGACATGCCCACGAGTCTTCGACTCACCTACTAATCGAAAGTACCGGAGTAACTCGTCTCCATATTGACCAATAATAATACGGCGTATCAGGAGCAGGTCAAACCTTTTCCTTTGAAGTTCTGGGGGGTAAAGTTTCAGCAAGCTCCTTCTATCATCGTACGCGAGGTGGCGCATTCAATGAACGATCTTAGTCCCCTCCTTTGTACTCTCACCAAGGAGTCTGAGGAAATGCATCAGGTAGCCCATATTAAACAGAGGACGAACATACGCAGAGAAAAGTGTCTGGAACATTTTCGATGTAATGGTCGCAAATGAACACCGAATCTCCCAGCGCGTCATGGTAGCGCTGCCTATTGTCCGACAAGTGTCAGCCTTCGAATTCAAGGAATCCATATGCAGAATCCCTAAGTCTTTTTCGTCCGTCACCGATCTGATAGGCTTACTTCCCAGCAGTGTCATCGTAGTATATGCGCATGACCACTGTCTTGTCCTCATTGATAGGCAGTGACCAGCGATGTGTCCAACTGACTAAGTCATCAACTGCTCGTTCCAGTTGCTCGTAGCCATCGCAGGATCTAACAGAGGCCCACAGTTTTAGATCATTCGCGAATAAAAGACAATCGAAGGCTACCGCGTTTCCGTAATGTGATTCACGAAAATTTTGAATAACAATGGGCCAATGACAAATCCCTGCGGCTCTCCGGAGCTTGCTATCATCTCTGAAGACAAAACTCCATTCACCTGTACACGGTTTGACCTCCCTGAAATGAATGCCTTGATCCACTTAAGAAGATCCCCTTGAATACCCAGACATTCCAGCTTGACGAGCGATCGGCGGTGGGGCACGCGGTCGAACGCCTTGCTCAAGTTGATAAAAATAACATCGACCGGTTAATCAAAATCAGTCAAAGCACACCAACTTTCTTTCAAATAATGTTGTATCAGATTCAAGATTCAAGATTTTATGGTTGAAAAAGCAATTACTTTACAATAACCATGCAGTTGAACTATAGGTACAAGTGTATATGTGTATAGAAAAATGTCAAAATCAAAATAATTCTGGTAACGATAGATTATAAATAGTTCGGGGCATAATTTGGATTGGATCTCAGGAAATCGTCTAGTTTTAATTTAAATATAGAAAAAGTGTTTGAGCTTACCAAATCGGCTGGCAGGGAATTCCAAGCGAAACAAATACGCACAGAATAAAAATACCTGCGGCAGTTCTGATTGGAGTGGGGTATTTCCAACTTGCAGTTGTGACCGCGGTGGTTGCTGGATGTTCGTCGGTGAAATAGTATATCCAAAGGGTGGGAAACACTGTTAAGGATTTTGAATGTGAGGAGGAGGTCGGCTCGCAGTCTCCTTTGTGCAAACATCGTCAGCTTCAGTTTACTTAGCCGGTCAGCGAATGGTAGGTTTTCGAGCCCAATGACCAACTTTGAGGCTCTGTGGTGTATGCGATCCAATAGTGAAATGTCTTTTTGAAGCCATGGAGGCCAGGCTTGTGAAGCGTAATCAGTAAGCGGGTGTATGTACGTGTTCATCATCAGAGAAAAACATCTCTGGGAAAAACGTCCGAATATCCGCCTTAACACACCGAGCATCCGAGACGCGCGTTTGTAAACGGCTTCGCATTGTAGACCATTTTCAGGCTACCGCAAATCCAGACACCCAGGTCTTTTCTTGTTTGGTGTACTCCAGGATATTGTTGCCGAGCTTGTATGAATGAGAAAAGCTTAGCACACGACCAATGTGCATGATTTGAGACTTCTGCATGTTTAGCGGTAGGTTATTTTCAGATAACCACATTTGCACAGCATCCAGGTCACTTTGAAGCACACTGCAATCCTCGGCAGTGCTGATTTTTTTCCATATTTTTATGTCATCTGCGAACAGAACCATCTTACTGCCGCGTGGTGTTGGCAGGTCATTCATATAGATCAGAAAAAGTATCGGTCCGAGCACGGATCCCTGTGGAACACCGCTAGTGACGTCGATTTTCTTCGATAGTATACCGTCAACTCGAACCCGTATATGTCTTTTGCTGAGATAGTCTCGCAGCA
>JACCGJ010011253.1:0-10689 GCA_013407085.1 Atriophallophorus winterbourni | reverse complement strand
AAACATGAACTTGAACTCTCTCATGCGCGCTGTTTTCAATCTGTCAATCTGTAGTTGCCTATTAATTTCCATTTTCAATGATGTCGCTCACTTTGTTGGCTTTTTATGTTAATTATTTTTTTATTTTCTTAATCCATTGTAATCATCCCTGATTTTCATTGAGAATGCTATAACATTATTATAAGCGACAAATTAGATTGAAATGGTCACATTTTTCAATTTTAGAATTACATTCAGGCCCTAATTTCGTTCTATGATTTCTCAATCACTCATGTAATTTACTTTTAATAGAAAACTGAGAAAAATTCTTTATCGATTTGATCTTGTGTTTGCCTATAACAAAATTTTGCAGATTTCTTCTGCCTTTAAGTTCTTCTTCTGAATCGAAAGCAGAAGGGATAAAATCCCGTTTGAGCTTCATCACATTAATGGACGTGGGTGACTTCTGCTGACAAGGAAAACCCTGAGAGTAGAGGAACACCACTATATCACTCCGGGGATCAAGTCCATCCGTCTCAACAAATGCTGATCCAACGCTCTTTTGAATAGCTGTTCAGATGGTAGAGACAGGAGCCCTTTCGGTAGAGAGTTCCAAGTGTTCACCACCCGCGTGGATAGCGTGCTCGCATTACTCAGCTTAAGCCTTCTAGGCTTCTGCAACTTAAAGTATATTACGATGTATGAAGTAAAAAAATGCCGCAGTTTGACATGTACAGTGGATCATAAAGGTGAAATTAAATGGAATTTGTGGTTTCATAGTCTTATATTTTGCGTTCAGATAGAGCATCCTAATATGATAATCCATTGTTATCAACTGCTGCGGTCAACAGAAGCAGATGCTGCTCTTAACTGCCGAACACAGATCGCGCCGCAGGTGTGCAACTGACGCCAACGACCGAGTTCTTCCTATCGTTTTTAGCGCTGCGGGAGAGATTGTTCCTCCCGACTCGGACTGTTTAGTCATTCTAAAAGCTGTGCAGCCTGAAAAAGTTTATGCGATTGTGATGTACATCCATGGTTGTCATCGACCGAAGGGGGCAAACAACAAAATACTCGATCATTTTTATTGGACGCTTCTCATGCAACTGCTTCATATGGATTCCTAGGATCTATGATTTCAGCGTGTTAGTGTTAAGTTCTCAGTTTTGAGGATAGTATTACCTCCGCGTAACTTTCAACGCTTTGCATTCGATATTGATGTACGAAATAATTTGTTCTTAATTTTGGCGGTTTACTGCTATCGATAGTCAAATACAGTCGATAAATTACCAGTCCTTTTATAGCCTGTATTAAAAACTTTGGAGGTAACACGCGAATTGCGATTACACCTATCGAACCAGTATTACCTCTCAGTGATAGATACAATATTCTTCCTGCAAAACGGATCACTTCCGGATGCTGTTCTGCTCGCTCTTTCAGAATCACATTGAAGAGAATTAGTGATATTATATTGCTGAATTCGTTTTCATTGTTCCATTAGTCACTACAGTGAATTTGATTTTCCTCAGTTTTATTTCGTAGTCTCCCGCGCCACGCTTTTCCGCCGATTATTTTTGCAAAGGCTTATCATTTGTTTGACACCAGGCGCTTTATAATTTTATTTTATATCACAGCTACCGATGTATCATTCCTCTATGTACCGGAAAAAGACATGACATCTGATATTGCCAAACGACAACGAACCGTTCCTTCAGCCAAGGCGTTTGAGTTCAATTGGCGAAGATCTGTGTCCGATATTTTACAAAACGGTGCACATTTTGATCGCTTCGATGAGGTTTGTCTCACCAGGATTCTTATTTTACACTGAGATTTTTCGTGCATCATATTTCTCTTCTAAATTTAAACCGCTGTTTCGTGCACGGATGTGCAATCATGCTATACTTCTTTGCTGTACAGCTAGCACCGTGCTAAATCAATTTGCTAACGATAGTGAGTTGCATGCGGAAACACGCTGTATTCTCACTGCAAATTTACCATTTTCTTTTATATCTGTCTGGCCCTGAACAACTTGACAGTATCTTAGCCCACGTGAAGCCTATGACTGTGCGGCAATTTGACTCGATCTGGCTTGTTACTTCATACATACACATTGCTTTATGTTTGCATTTCACATTTCTCGACCAATCTGATTCAATAGGCTGTGTACCGCTTGTGCGGCACTCTGCCTGGATCAGGCTGGTGCTTTCATACCATCATACCACATCGCTCGAAACCCCGACGAAAATATTTATCTTAGCTATATTTCCAGACACACAACGTCTAGTACTTTTCAGGCTATGCTTGTAATACAGTGTTACATGCACCAGTGTGGTTTATACTTTCGATTGTAAAATATTTTTTTCTGGGAAAGTCCAGAAGTAGATATAGATATTCACGCACTGGAACTAGAATAAATGGTTCGCTATACGTTAAATTTTTTATTAGGGTATATCTAAACATTTTATTCAAAATTTTATTGATCGGCTATATTTCTACATTTGTTCGTTTGTATGCGCAAATTTGTGACTGTGTGGTAATAATCCATGGCACATGTTCGCAATTTACTTTACCGATTTAAAACTTCCTCCTAGATATCACTTCTAAACTCTCTTCCAATTTATCCACTTGCACATTTCCTTACTAATTTCAGGAGACTGGAACTTTTGAAACCGATTGTTTTGTCAAAGTTGATCCTGATGGATTTTTCTTACACTGGAAGACCGAAACATCAGTAAGAAGTTGTAGCTATCTGTTCCATGCTCACTGAATCTGATTTCACTGTCTCCACCTGATGACGGCAAACAGCATGAAACCGGTAGTGGTGTGTAAGAGAAAGGGATATGAGCACCACAATGCATCGTAGCTATCTCGTTTTACATTTCTGTGTTCAACCCGTATATTGTATTAATTGCCTCATTTTCAAGTATATACTCGTCGCTGTTGGGAGCTCTCAATATTACCTATTAATTGCACGGATGTGCAATCGTGCAGGATCTCTGTGCTGTGTGGCTAACATCTGTGCAGTCTCTGATTGTGCGGCACTTTGCCTGCATCATGCTTGTGCTTTCATACCATACCATATACCGTACTGAGAGTAGTTTTTCTTGATCGTTGTCAACCATGGATGTACATTACATCGCGCGATTACCTCATACTCCACACCGTCTCACATTGTCACACATTCCGATTCAGAAGTAAAAGTTTCTCCCACAACGTTCACAGCTATGTACAGTACTTCGTCGTTCACATGGTATCTGTCTGTTTTGCGTTCACAAGATGAAACCAGCACCCGTTCTTCCCCTGTTTGAAAATAACGCTCCATACAATGCCTGTAAAATAATAGGTAAAAAGCAAGATCTTCATAACTCGTAGGTTCAACATCAAGAGCTTTCATATATCTTTTCAAAACGTCTTTGTGGCGCAATTGAAACTTGCCTGAATGTCAACTTCTTTATTTTTAATTTTCGGTAGAGCAGACATGAATGTTTCTCATTCTATGTCCGACCTAACAAGCGTAGGTGGCACAGTCGTGAACGTATTTTTGTAGACCAGCTTCAGGAAGCACTTGCACATTTGTTACTCTGTTTGTTTACAATGTATTGCAGATGCGATGGATGATTTGTAAATAAAGAGCATGTTGGTTTTCGTTCGTGTCTTGAGTAGATGGTTTTAGATTTCACTGCTATTCAGTAAAACATTCGGTACACACAAGCTCTACACCATCATTGTTGCCTCCACAATCAGCTTACGGTTTCCCTGACACCGAATTGAAATGGGACAACATGGAAGCTGCTCTTCTTATCCGTCTAGCGACAGGTTATCCACAATATTTCAACGGAAATACGTGAAGTTATGTACTGATTCAAGCTGACAGTTTGGAGCCGTGTAGATGGGATCGTGAAGTCTCTCGATCGAGAATCAAATCTTGTTTTATGCTGATACCTTACCCGAATTCTTCGCACGTAAATACAAAGTTATATATTAGTGAAGAGCAAGGTTGGCTGGTTACGTTTTTTTCCTTAATGGTCTGTGCAACGCACTGGAATTACCTTATTATCTGTCCGATTTCGAGCTTAAATTATTTAGGTCTCGCTTTTCTGTGCTCCTACGCTGGTGAATTGTCCCTGATTAGACAAGCACAAGGAATCTATGCTTCAGCTTTAACATCACAGACCACCTTTCAGTTAAACTTGCTTTTCATGTCGTTGCTATTTATGGTTCTCGAGCACTATTTCGAAACACATTTCATTTCGCTCTTACTATTTCCAAGTTATCCTCACCGAAGGATAATCATGTGGCTTCGTATAAAACGTCTGCGTGAGACGACGTAACTTCCAACCTCTTTGCTAAATTCTTAAGCCTTTTTTTAACCCAAGCTAACACAGAGGCAACAAACTGATATTCGTTAGATCTGCTAATCGTATTTCACTCGGGCGTTTATATAGACGGAAAGCATGGCCTCGCGCTGATTTTTTACGCGTCAGTTATGCAATCTCTAAATGTTCCTAGTCTGAATGTTTTTGAGGAATCATCTCAATTTTTTAACTCGTGTCTTTATAGCACCCTACGTTCTCCCACCAAACAATTCGACATCAGGATACTTGGCTCGCAGACCAAAAGTTTTCATACTATATGCTACTCCCATGTCGTTAAATCTTGCGTAGCAAAATCAACTTTGGCTTTATCGTTGATATCAGAACCAGAAGCTTCCTGGTCTTCATTTAATCAGGATAGGCTCCGCAGAAAAACAGACGTATAAACTCGTTTGTACACCCAAAAAATTCCACAGTATCACTATTTCAAACACAATTTTGTAATTCCCGAGGATGTTATTAAACGGCGTTTGTGTACTGCGGAATGTGCTTTTGGTCAAGGGATAAGATTTCGGATTAAGTTAAGCATTGAATTAGTGAAGTATCACCCATTACGGGCTGAAGTCTTGATGGTTCCTCTTTCATGTGATGTGTCTATTTTTTAAAAATGTGTTTTGAAAAAAATCTCGCCTGATTCTGAATGATGATTTCGCTTCTACAGTTGCGACATTTTCAAGTATAATTGAATAGGATTTCCGTCGATTACATCAAGTCGAGTGTTAGCGTTCATTATCGTTGCTTGCCGTTGGTGTTCTATTGTATCTTCTAAGTCGCCGGTATCTGTACTAAGTATGTATTGCTATCTGTTCGGTTTGCAGCGTTTAGTATCCATACAGGCCGTGGATTTGTTGTGTTTCATAAGTTAGGTATACATTCGACTAGAATTTCAAGAATAATCTATCTGAATATTATGTAGTCCACCTCGTCTTCATCCGACAGTTTATAATGAAACCTGGCTAGGATACCACAGGAACTGAGTCTTGTTTGATATAGTATCGAATTTGTTAGGTATTCTTGACGATCACTTAATTTAGCTCATCCAAGACTAAGATCTGTGTCTCTTGCACTACGCGCTTACACGGTCATAGGTATTTTTTAATTTTTACGATGAGGTAAATGTTACTGTTGTGAGATATTCTGTTGCCCCTCTCATCTTTCTCGCTATGTATAGTCAGGAACTGATGGTGCATCCGTTATTTTTGCAGGATAGCCAGCTGCTTGAACTCTCACAGATCAGCGATGTTCGTGTTGGCAGCAAACCAAGGGTGAGTCACACCATTCGTCCATCTATTGTTGCAATCCTACGATCGCGCCATGGTCTCATGGTGCTTGACTCTGATTGATGTGTTCCATTAGTTCGTAGCACTGCTACTCTCAATAGACTCATCCGTTTGTGAATATATATTATATAATATATATATATATATCATATATATATATATATATAGCCATGGAAAATTCAAATCCTAAAAGATGGTTACGTTTGGGACCCAAATAGCTAGTCTATAGAAGAGTGAAAACAAACAGACTGGGTTGTGATGCATACACCTCGAATGGAACATGCATTCAATCAAGTTTCGTGAACGAGTAGAGCGCATTAGCATGACAGCTTCCTTACGGCTTTCACGGCAATGAATCATAACAAGCTTTTCTCGTCACTCCCATTGACAACATACAAGGTTTAGCAAACATTCCAAGATGCTTAGTGCAAGACCGCCATTGAACACATTTTCGGGATATGTCCTGAAGCGTAACCAACCGTTGCGATATCTGATCTCGGGGACCCCAGCCGACGTGCTTCTCCGACTTTGGAAAGGTTACTAGTATGTATGTAAGTATGGATTTATGTATGTATGTATGTGTATGTATGTTAGTATTTTGCTTGTGTATCTTGTGAATCGCAAACCTTTAGTCGGCAAAGCACTCTGGTGATAATTTTTACAAGCCTGGCTTTAATAGAAACTTTTAAAAGCGGTAACGCCATCGAGAGCGCAGTCAATTCTTGAAGTTGATTGTTTGCGACAGTTGCGGATGCACACATTTAGCAAGAATTCATAAACACATTGAGATTTCTTGCTGCTCGATCGTTATCTGTATCACAAAAAATCCATAATTTTGTTGCGTTTACCTTCATCACCTCAACTTTGCATAATTCGATCACGACTCCATCTCTAACTACACACTATGCCCCTGTTGAAGCGCGATACAAACGTATCCAACCCATCCTCAATCTAAAACACGAAAAGTTTTTTTCTACGCTGGTCCAGGTGAATTTCAGATGGGTAAAATAATGTAGTACTAAAATCGTTTGAGTTACTTGCCCGTGATGGCTGTAAGTTTATTACACCCACACATAGTTTTGTCATCTTCCTTCAGATAAGTGACCCTCCATTGTGGCAATTGTACGTGCGAAATGATCGGTACAGTTTGCTTTCTTGCCTCATAGAGACACCCTTGTTTTCTAATTCAGGATGAAAAGCTGGCCTCGCTTGTTCAAGAGCGCTACCCAAACTACCAATGGGACACCGTCGTGACTGTGTGCAGTGGATTAGATTTGGTCAACATCGTCTACACCAATTTGATCGCACCAGATTCGGACACAGCTACAGTGAGTTCATCCCACACCCATTTCGTATATGTCATGCACTAAACAAGGCCGCTTTTGTCGATCTGGTGAACATAGTAACTGTCATATGAGTGAGCATCTTCACAGGATCGAAGGCTTGGGTCACATAGCGTGAAAGAAAATTGGTTAAAGAATAATCAGTCAATCGTATATCGATTTTCTGCAGCGTCGCTGCTCTAGTTGAAGTTCGAATGACATGTGGATGAAAAGTAGCTGAAATCCAACCATATTGGTTTGAGTCATCATCATCATCACAGACAGCATTACATCGGTAGCACGTACTGAACGCTTAACTGCCACGCAACCACGAAAAAGTAAAATCCTAAAAGATGGGGAAGGGTGGGACTTAAATAGCTACGGATTTTATAGAAGAGTAAGCACAAACAAACTGGGAAGAAGTGCCTACACCTGGAATGGAACATGCATTCAAACAAGTTTCGTGAACGAGTAGAGCGACATCCGTATGACAGCTTCATTGCGGCTTTCACTGTCATGCATCATAACAAGTTTTTCTCGTCACTCCGCTTGACAACATACAAGGTTAAGCAAACACTCCAAGAAGGTGCTTAGTGCAAGACCGCCATTGAACACGGTTTCGGGACATATCCTGAAGCGTAACTAGCCAGGAAGACGCGCTGTGAGGTCCGTGGAAAGGTTACTAGTAAAGGTTTTTAACTGCCTAGCCATGTGACGGTTTGGCCACCCCGAGATTTACGCCAATCAGGATGTGGCGTCGCAAAAACAATCCGTTTCGGAAGTCGGTTTTCCGGCATCCGTAAAACGTGACCCAATCAGCGTAACCTATGCAGGTTGCTCTACTTCTCTATATCAACATTACTACCGAAGAACTTATTTCGGAGAGCATCTGTGCTTATGCGATTGAAACAGATAATTCCTAGACATGGGTTGTCAAATACTTGGAAACGCTGAATGTGTTCTTTACGTAAAGTCCAGGTTTCGCACCCACACAGGAACACAGCCCGAACTGTCGCTTTATAGACTCTACCCTTGAGTACCCGACACTATAATATTAAGTTTTCAAGCCTTGAGACACGCACCTTTGCTTGCTGATATCTGAAAAGCCATCGAGGTGATCAATTCCGGAAACATGCGTATATTATTGCACATATCCAAAAATATTCATCTTGTGTATGTTGCTTTCTTCCAAGAGCTGATGAGAACCGAACATGCTACACTTTCACAACTGTTGATTTATTGATCAAGCCAGATTGAAACAAAAAACGGACTGTGGTGAATTTCGCTGCAGTTCGCAAAAAACTCGGTCAACCATCGTCATGGAGCACCTGACTGAAGTCAGACAGCGCGCCAATGATATGAAAACAATCGAAGTCGTAAAAGGAAACAAGACTAGCGAATTATGCAAATAGATGTAATGAATAACACGACAAACTGTATAAGCGCCACTGACTGGTTTGCACTAGTATGTATGTAGGTATGTATGAACTCGCAATCCTGATCCAGGTATAGTTCTGTACAGCCACAGACTGCGCGTGGACCAAGATACTGTTTGGTTGTCCAGACCTAGACAGATATAAAAAATTAAACCTAAAATGGTAGTGAGACTCCAGCATGTATCCGCATCTACCGGTCGCAAAACGATTTAGCACGATGTTAGCTGCGCAGTACAAAAGTATTGCACGATTGCTCATCCGTGTCCAATAAGACCAAGTGGTAGGCAATTCCTTTGGACCCCACACAGGCTAGCGAATATTGAAGACTGAGCCTTACGCTGTGGTGAGCTTCTTCATCTTAACGCTCCATGTCATTGGCTGGTCACCCGTAAGTTTCTTTCTTATACCAGGCTATGTGTAGGCTTAGCAATCGGATAGTAGCTCAACCTACGTGCAGTCTATGTTATAAATTGAAGAAATCGGACAAGATTGAACGTTTTCCCGTTGTGTACCATGAGTCCTCTGAAATGAAAACCTCTGTCTCGAATGGTATGTATGGTATGAAAGCACAAGCCTGATCCAGTCAAAGTGCCGCACAGTCAGAGACTGCACGTGGGCTAAGATACTGTCAGGCTGCCCAAGCCTAGACAGATATGACGGAGGAAATAGAAATAGAAATGGTAGTGAGACTCCAGCGTGTTTAAGCATGCAGCTCACTACCAGTGGCCAATCAATTTAGCGCGATGTTAGCCGCAGAACACAGAAATACTGCACGATTGCACATCCGTGTACAGGCTAGAATACCTAGTTAAGGCGGATATTACCTGGCCAAAAATACAGATTGCCACTGACAGTGGTTTGAAACTCGCGGTGGTCTAAACTGTCACTATTGTCTTCTGCTAGCACAGCATTGGTTCTTATGATGGTGATTTAACTTTCTAACCTTATCTGTGTAGTTGCTAAGTTGAATATGATGAATAAAAAGCTTGTTTCTAACAGATTTGAAGGCTCATCTCCTTCGACTGTCCGTCTTGCGTTTCTACGTAAAATCTTGCTATGTTGATTTGCTCTCGCCGGTGTGCAATAACACGGCAGTTTCTTTCCAGCACTGTTAACACCGTATTACGTTGGTTGCCATTATTGATGAGCCACAACCGAGAAGACTCTGTATTTCCACCCTATTCTAGTTGTCTTTTTCTCAATTTCATGTCGAGACTTTTGGCAAACAGACACTATATCTATCTATCTATCCATGTGCAGTCTACGGCTGTGCAGGTGTTCATCCAGGCGTGTACTTTTCATGCTGTCCGTATAACTCACAACATTCTGTTTACCCTTTTCGTAAATATAATCTTTTTTAGTGTTGTTATCACGCATACCTACGTGTATTCATTTATTTCAGTTTTGGATTCAGCAACTTCGTAGTCTCACTCACAATACCAAGGCAGCCAACGTTTGTCCAATGACGCAACTACGCAAACAGTAAGTCCTCGACGGCTGGAATCGCATCCCGGTGGTGTATGCACTGCATATTTTTCCTTGAGTCTTCTCTTTCTAACAAGCGAACATCCATGATGTCAATGCTCATATCCCCCAACCCTAAGACTTGCTATTGTTCGAGTGATGAAGTGATAAGCATTATCTACCTTTTGAGATACTCGGAGGATGTTTTAGTGCAACGAACCACGGTGTTCAAACGCGGAATCACGGAACGATTCTGGATCAAGCATCAAACCTAGCGTCGTATCGATAATGGTATATTAATGGTTAGCTGCCGTACAATCACACTTTACCATACGATAATGCTTACATAGCAAATTGAAGACAAAGGACTTAAAAGCGTACATGCATCCAAATGTTGTATTATTATTATTATTATTTCACACAAGTCTTTACAGACGGTGTGCCAACAAGTATACCATGAAGAAGGTACATGATGAGAGAAAAAAAGAAGAAAAAAAGAGGGTGTTTTTTTTGTCTGTCTGTTTACACATGCCGCTTTTGATCTTTTTTTTTGTCTTTTTTGGAATAAGGGAGGGGGGAGGGTCATTGATAAACGGGAACACAAGCACGGCAGGATTCTCGCCACTGGTTCCTTTCTTGTGCCATCACACTGAGTGTTGTCAGCCACATGTCTTCACGGTCCTTCGGACCCCACCCGGGTAAGCGCGATGTTTCCACGATGGCTAGTGGGGCTGTTAGACGTTTGAGGGTCTTCCGCCAGGTATTCCTTTGTCCGCCACGGCGACGTTTCCAATCTGGTCCGGCGAGAGCAAAAAGAGCTAGGCGAGGAAGGCGT
>JACCGJ010011251.1:0-22703 GCA_013407085.1 Atriophallophorus winterbourni | reverse complement strand
TTCTTGCTACTGACGTAGTTTCTATTTCAGGAACAGTATTCATTCATGAAAAGTCTACTGAATAACCGATAGATGAAATTGATTCCGAGTTTCATATCGTTTTACGTGTTTTTCAAAATGCGAAATATACTTTAGCAGTCAAGGTTACCGTCACTAGGAAATTGCCTTTGCCATTGTGGCAAAAAAGAAATGGAGGAACCTTTCAAAAACCGTGAACAATTGGCTGGCAACTTGCGGCCTCAACTTTAGACATGGACGTTTTATTTGGCAGCGGTGTTTTACTCATAGTAGAAACAGAAGTTAGTTTGCAATCCTGAACATCCAAAATGTCAGCCTTAATTATATCAAACCCTAAATGGGATTTAAAATGGCTGGTTTTCGAGTTGTATATTATACGTTGCCTTAGAAGGCGATAATCACCAATACTTTCAAGCCTATAATATATATATATATATCGATTGATTAGTCATTGATCACTGCTGAATTATTCGTGAATTGCGTATTTTTTAAAATCCTAGAAACGTAGAGTTGTTAATAATGAGTTGACTATACACAAAAGATTATTTTATGATAATATTGATAATATTATGATGATTAATGTAGATGGTATTAAATCTCTTCTTCTCGTGTTAGCTTTATGTAACTAGATACTTGGATTTCCCCTTCGAATTTCCGAAAGACTTCTAAAGTTCCAATTTATTGCCGTTTTCTAAGTGATTATGAATCAACATTTTCATTATCCAATCGATCAAAAACTTGTTGTTCATATTACCCATCGTATTTAGTGTCCGGCCATTTTTCGTTGCCCAAATGTAAGTTAATGTAATAAAGAATCGATCTATTCCGAACGAATGAATAATTACATTATATATATTAAATAACATAAATCACAACAAGATAATTGCAAACATTACCGCAACTATACAAAATGACAATAACATTCGGAGAAAATATAATCTTTTGTCGTGCTGTCTCCATCAAAATCCAGGAAATCTGAATAGAATATTAAATATTACTTAAATACATCTAAAACATTGTTGGAATTCTCCAATTCAAACAATACAATGTCGAGGTAAATGTCACACTACACATTTATGGACTTGTGTCTAATGGACTAGCTCGAGTTTTATATTGATTAACATGAAATGTCGCTAATATTCGAGTTGAATTTATGTGGATTGAATCTGTTTTATCGTTTTTAAGTCCCTCATCCACAAAGTACTTTTATGTTTTATTGATGGTTTTGTTTACATTAGATCAATTGATGCTGTCGATCAACCTTTCTGCGAACCGGTATTGAACAACTGTCCTAATGCACATGGCAGACGGAATCGATCATTTATTGAGCACGTGTTTTGAAAATTTCCGAGCCAAACCCACCCTGTGAAATACAGTCATGTGATAATTTTCAAATTTGAACTTGGGATTTCAATCAATGAATAAGCGTGGCTGGATCATTCAAACTCTTCACTCTGGATATATATAAGAAGAGGAGAAATCGTTCACATTCAAAGCTTGCATTCTGTTTGAATTGATAATCATTCGTCCTGTAAATCGAACAAAATTTTCTAAAATGCACGTGCATTCATTTCCATGGCACATGTTTCGTGCATTTTTCTCTCATTGGGTACGTAAAGTATGATCAAGATCCACATAAACTTCAAACAGTAGAAGAATGGAAAACAAGTTGCGCTTGTATGCTACTGTTGGATAATTTTGATATGACCGAACTGTTCAATTACGTGCCAAAACACATGTAGATCATAGAAAGAAGTTTTGTTGATGATATCATCAAGTTTGATGACGAAACGTTTGCAATCAATGATACCATCTCCGCAAACAACCATGAACCACATGTAGATAGTTTTCAAACCCATGATCATGAACGAAAATGCGAATTTGCACGCAATTCAATCACACACACCACATGACCGGTTCCGTGCTGTTTGTACTCATCAGGTAGGTGCAACAAGATCAAGCAACGTGTTATTACACGTTTCAGCGAAATGACAATTTCAAAATAAATGCGTTGCCCACTAATTTATCCATTATATAAAGCAACGTGGGTTATTCTTCCGTTTTAACGGAATTAGTATCTATTAATCATTTCAGAAACCTTTCAGTAAAGACATTTTGCCGAAGTTCCTTAAAACGATTGGTAAAAATATCATTAATAAATTAATGGATTTAAAACACTGTTCATGTGATACACTGAGAATGAAGAAATTGTCCTGAAATTTTTGAGGGAATAGTCGATATTCTTCTCACATTTATGAGTTTAAATATACACTGAGGAAGCTAACTCGATCTCAAAAATCTCTCAATAACTAAAATAATTTTGTTTTCAATGGTAATTGACAACAATCATTGATCTTCAAAGAAACGCTAATTTGCAGTTTTATCGATTTGTATTTTCCCGAATTGTCGCATATCCAAAATGTATGTCAAAACTCAGCACGACCGTCAATTATTGATCTGGACACGTGAGCGCTTATTGTAAGCGCGATAAATGGGAGGCATAATCATTATGTTGCAACATATTTTCCATATCGCGAACAACTTCTCTTAATTTTGTTAAAACCTAACTTAGATTGAAACGTTTCAGCGTGCACTGGATGAACGTTTCAACTAGCATATCTAAATGAGAGTTGCAAATTAACACCAGAATTTAAATATACAACTCAAATCTACTTTTTCCTTCAATAGTATATTAATTTGATTGTGGTAATCTTCAAACCTACATCTATGAAGAAAAATCGGGCTAAGGGAACGTCATTTTACCAAAGTTCGAGTATTATAAGCATTTGAGTTTTTAAAATCTCTTGGTACTCTTGAAATTGTAACTAATTTTTACTTCAGTTAAACAGTTTTGCACAACATACTGCAGGGTGCTTTTCATTTTCGGTATGATTTTAAAAACAGAAACCTAGTAGTTGTTAAATATGAAACTATATATAATTGTTGACAAAATAAAGATTGATGTTTCCGTTTCGTAAGAGAAGGAACATTACTGTCGGAAATTCGGTGCACTAAACATGTGGGTTCAGTGTACGGAACTAAATTGTAATTGATTTCTAAGTGGTTAATTCATTGTTCTAATTTCTTCCAGGTGAATTTCAATCGCGTTGCTGCATATTTTTTACAAACGAAAAGGCAGTTCTGACTCTGACGTAATTTTAAATGGAAATTGTTTGAGATTTGCTCGTAGTGGAATATTTTATGTCCTCGTGACACAAAGCCTCTGCAATCATCCAAGAATTGTCATACCAGTGTTTCTTCAATAGACAATTTAAGAACTAAAAATTATATGACTGTGTATTCAAGGTTATATACATGAATGCCACTGTTGTATTCGTACAACGAACCACGATGTTCAAACAAAGAATCACATAGTGATTAATGGTCAAGCATTCAAGGCGCTTATGGATGACCAAAGTAATGTGTTGCTCACATCCCCATGTCTTACACTCCACTACCGGTTTCTGGCTGTTTGCCGTCGTCAGGTGGAGACAGTAAGTTTATTTTCAGTTAACATCTTGGTTCGTTGTACGAACCCTATGCAACAGTAGCATTCAAGTATAACATTGTTTACCATTTATCAACTGTTTCAAGGCTCAGTGTACCTAAAATTACTGTCTTCACCTGATGACTGCAAACAGCCAAAAACCGGTAGTGGAGTGTAATTTCGAGTGATGTGAGCAACACATCACTATAGCGGTGTATTATTTTTTCTGTAACATTGAATAGACCCATTGTAATGATTATTGCCATAGCTAACATCTTCGCACTATTTTGAATTATATCTAAGAGTGTTATATCTTCAAGAAGGTAGGAAGCCCGATTTCTACCGCATAGTCCATCGTTTGAACCAGTACATATTCATTATTTTCAGTAAAATTAATGCAGATAATCTGTACCGGGGATTAAAAAACATCTAACGAATTCCATCGATGGATTATGCTGGAGAGGAAATGATTCCATTGATTCGAAATTATATTCAGATCTTCCATTCCGTATTTCTTCCATTATTTTACTATTAACTATTAACTATTAACTATTCTGTCAGACAATATTCTAAATTGGCGGGTAATTTCACTGTGAATCTTGTGGAGTCAAATTGAAGACTCAACGTAGATAAACAACACCTTCACAATACAATCACTTCGAAGCATTTTTTACCAAACGCAGATCCAAACTCTGCAGGCATTTAAATGATGATGGTAATCCACGCATCACTCTATGACTGTTCTTGAGGAGATATGTTCCAGATTCTAATGAAGGTGCATAAAACAGGCTAAAATCCTCGCTGCTTGTATGAACGGTTTCAACATGTAGTAGCTATTCGCTTGGCTTGGTTATAGATTTGCCGAAGTAGCTAAAAGTTTTTTACTGACCACAGTGACCAAACTTGTTTAATATTTTCGAAATTTGAGTGCATAACTCGAAAAATATGAAATATCTGTGAATTACACTGAACCATTGATCCGAATGAGTAAATTTATTGCACCCAGCGAATTGAAAAAACATTACACGTTAACCGCCACTATGTGAAGCGTCATTTTCAAGTTATAGATGAGCAGATACTCTTGGCTGCCTGAACGAAGATCACGCCGGTCAGCCAGTTGCTGCCAATCGATATTTACGATGCCATAGAGGTTGATCAAACCATTCTTCATGTTTTGACACGTAAGACACCCTAAATCATGAAATCCTTGTGTTCGTGAGATGTAATCCATGGTTTTCATCGACCGAATACAAGTTTTTCCGTCATCTTCGGATGAAATTTACTCTGTCTTTGATGGCAAAACATTTGACGTTGATGTGATGAACAAGAATTTACACATTGATCGCAAAACGGTCATGATCTCCAAATGTGTCTGTTAAATTGGAACTATTAAAATTCCCTGTAAAATGACTACTTCTTTTTTATTCTGACCTATTTCTCTCACATACGCATATGAAGATATAGAGCTATATATATCTAAAGTGATTTTTTTGGTAAAACCCCTCAATGAGTCTATTTTAACCCATTCTCTATTTGAATAATAATAACTGTATAAAGTACCCGTGTGTGCCAGAGCTCTCGGGAAATATGCACATTCCCCCTCTTGGTCAAGACAAGTGCGGTAAGCGTCAATAAATCCCGGGATTCATTCAAATAAAACTTGTTTTTTCGTTTGAAAAGTAAAACGGTGCTGTCCTTGCTAACTGATATTTTGACTTCTAACGAAATTAAAACTCGATAATTCCCCAGTACGTCCCACGCCTATTCGCTTTTTGCGCTGACCAAACGGCGTCTCGGTCAAACACACGAAACGCTGCTATTGGCGAACGATGGCTAATGACCTTGAAAGTGCATCGCAAGTGCATGGCGATCTCATACATCACATAGTTGATTATAACAATTCCCTGGGATTAGATGCAACCAACTTCCTCATGTCGTGTACAGAGAGACACGCCATACAGTAAGTTGGTGCGCTCTCACAGATTTCACGTGACCCGTAAAAGTGCAACATGAGTTCGACTCAACGCCATCAGTTGGGTCTTTGGAGCATAATTCTTTGATTTCCTTAATTCTTTGATTTGATTTTGATATCAACCCAGTTGTTCGTTTGAATTGTTGTGGTTAGACGTTAATTATTCGGGATATATCAACCCAGTTTGCTCGTTGCATGGAAATATGAGTTCCCACACATATTCGTCATCATATCATTTTTGAAATATCAATCGATATCAATCTTTGCGTATTCCTATCTTCGAGAACTCTTTACGGCTTGTATACAGTCACTTACATTTCCGCAAGTTTCAGATTTAGTAATTATTAGGTCTCTACACTTCAGCGCTAGTCACTCTGTCCATCCAGGATATGTTTAAGATACGACGGATGCTTCGTAGATGGAAAGCATTCAGCTTCCGTTCGTGTCTTGCGTGGATGGTCCAGGTTTCACTGACGTACAGTAAAGCATTTGGTACGCACGCGCTGAATACATGCAATTAGGAAGTCGACAATTGGGCAGACCGCACTTGCGGTACAAAGACTTTTGCAAAAGAGATATGAAAGCTCTCTGCATCAGTTTCAAATGCTCCAGGACTCACCTAATTTTTCCTTTGCTTCATATTCTAACGGAAAAAATATTTCTCGCTCCGAGTAACGATTTTTTTTATAAGAAACAGCATGTGGTCATGGGTTACTTGGTGTCAAGCTGTAGTTTGAGCATCAATGGGGAGCTACATATCCTTTTGCTTTACATGAATCTGTGTCGGACCTAATCTCCAAGCTTTCGAGTGAATCCTACCGACTGTATTTGGCGTAATATTGTCACAAATTTACAATTTATCTTCTTTTCTACCAATTATCTGCACGTCTCGCTGAAATCTTCAAAGTATCAAAAATGCGACATGACAATCTGTTGACAGTGCTAAATGACACAAAAATAATATAGGGCAAAATTATTGTTGAGCATAGCACGAGTTTCTTATGGTATATAACAATTTGTTAAAAATTAAAGTTTCTATCTAGAAAACGTAACGTCCGAAAATTATGCGACAACATAATAATCAAGTGAGCGATCTCACCAATTATTATTTTGATTATTTATTTATTTCTCAATAACCCACCATCTTGCGTCTACTTTCATGTCTTTTAAATATCCAACTTTTCCAAACCAAGCACCAAAATCAGTGGTTTTAACAATCAAGGTCACTTCAAGTTTGCCGCGCAATTCAAACACGTTTGCTCAATCACATAGCTTAATGCCAGACATGTGAAAAATGTTATCGGGAACACGAAAAAGAAAGACAGATGGATGGATGCGCGCAATTAGCTCGCGCGTTACAACTTTTATTTCAAACAGATTGGTGCGCGATAAGTCATAATGCAACTGGCTGGTCTAGCCGAGTAATTCGATACTCTTGTCTAGGATGGCCGTATACAAAAAGTGATTGCCATTATTTGATTTAAAAGTAAATGCTTCTGTTGTAAATGAACATAATTAATCAAACAGAAATCTGGTGACCTTGACTGAATAGATTATTCTGTGCGGTCGCATTTTTTCTCTGACACTGTTGGTCATATCTTCGCCGAAACTTCGTATTTATACCATTCTAAGTATTTTGTGTTACTTTCTATCATATCTATCAGAATTTATACATTTTGTTCTTGTCAACCGATCTTCGAAGTGAATATCTCAATTTGTTCAGGCACGCAGGCTTTTTCCCACCGTTAAGTATTCTATGGTTTTTGCTATCACTGCAAAGATCGCGTTGAGCTACGCATTTTGATACCTGATTCAGTGTTCTACCTTGTGCAAATAACGTGTTCGCTAAATGAAGAAATCACGAGTTCGAACGCAGCCATATTGATTAGTTGACCAAACGCCCATTATTCACCCAACAAACCACTTCGGGCTACTCACATGAGTGACCGCATCACGAGATACAACATACGGACAAAAAATCGATCCATCAAGCTGAGAAAGCGAGAAGGACCACAATGAGAAGGATCTCGATATCTGGATTACTAATAACCTGAAACCGAATAATAATTGCCAGAAAGTCTTAAACAGTGCAAATGGTATCTTCGGAATGCTGAACAGAATATTTGGGCGGTTCGCTACAAAAACACTCCCGCGCATTATAAATACTTTCATCCATTCAACGATAGAGTACATGATCCCAGTTTGGGCACCGTGGCTGTGTAAAGACATTGAATTGCTGGGTAGAATTTACCACCGAGCGTCGAAGCTAATTGATGGGATGTAGCATATTCCATACCATGAGCGAATGTCCATGCTGGGATTGACCGACTTTACACAAAGGAGAATAAGGAGCGACATGATCCTAACATTTAAAATACTGCGGATAGAAAATCACCCTCTCCGTGATTTGATAAAAGTCAGTTCACTTAAGAATATATGAATTCATTCACATTGTCTCGTTATACGGTACTCAGACGTCATTTCTTCTCGGTGCGTATTTATTTTCTGTGGAATTCACTATCACATGATATTGTGAACGCTACTACAATCACTGATTTCAAATCGAAAATGGATGCTTATATCAAAGAGCACTTCACTATCGGCCCTGTATATTGACCCCAATTAAACCCACACATACCAAACACTTCAATAGAATTTTGTTTGCATCCTCCGAATTTTTTATGACTGTCATTCAATGGTACATGTAAAGCGATTGCTTTTTTCATCATAAAATCTGAATTCTGGATTCTTGACATCATCGCTATAAATTTTCCAGTTTGACAATTTCTTTAACTGATTTATTGCCCAATGTTAGTGAGTAATTGGCATGAACATCCGGAAAACTAACAAATCAATGTAGGAAATCTAGTTCCATGCACCAATGATATCGAAACAGATTATCCAGGGGAATATTTCTAGCTGTCATGCGTTTATTTCAATTCCAGGTTTTTGATTTTGGTAATTTACAAAACCTGCATCCACGCAGACTTCCTTACACAACACTCCAAAAATTTGTCGTTCGTTTTTGTGACTGTTTTGTCGATTGCATCTAAGGATGTACTTGGCTAGCACATAAAGATACCGTGTTTTAAATCGGCTGATTATACATACCGATTCCTAAGTTATAAGCGCTCTCTCTCGAAAGTAGTAGAAGAAAAAGAAAATGACTTTATTAATGTCCATGAATATTCAGCAATTAAATTAATTTCTCCACAAATCTAAGAAAAACTGAAATGTAGAAAGCCACACAAGCCTAATCTAGGCAAAGTGTCGCACAATTAAGTCTCTACCTGTGCATAAATACTGTCAGGTTACCTTTGCCTAGACAGACATGCGAATAAAATTAGAAAATGAAGTTACAATTAAGCACAAGAGATATGGGTTATACTTGAATGCCACTGTTGCATAGGGTTCATACAACGAACCACGATGTCAAACACAGAATCACATAGTGATTCGTGGTCAAGCAGTCAAGGCGCATATGGATGACCAAAGTGATATGTTGCTCACATCGCCCGAAATTAAAACAGTGTAAGTTCGAGCAATACATCATCCATAAGCGCCTTGAGAGCTTGACCAAGAATCACTATGTGAGTCTGTGTTTGAAACTCGTGGTTCGTTGTACGAACTCTATGCAACAGTGGCATTCAAGTATAACCATGTTTACCATTTATCCACTGTCTCAAGGCTCAGTGAATCTAATCTGTCTGTCTCCACCTGATGACGGCAAACAGCCAGAAACCGGTAGTGGAGTGTAATTTCGGGGGATGTGAGCAACAAAGCAGTTAGATCTCAACACCAGTTATCAAATTGTTAAGATCATCTTCAACTTTGAAATTGCCATCGATTGAATAAACATGAATCGAACTAGGTAAAATACCGTAAATACCCGCGTATAGGACGATACCATGTATAAGACGCAGTGGATATTTGACCCTAAAAACGATGGAAAAACTGTGTACCTATGTATAGGACGCATCCTAATTTTAGTCCTTAATTTCCATTAATTTTTATAGAAACGGTGAACTTAAGTCAATCACGGTGACCTCCATACAATCGCTATGATAATCGTGTGTGCTGATTGCTGATTCATTCATCCTGTCAGTCAGCAGATGTCTGTCTAGACTATGTAGACTATCGTGGAAAGTGCACTTCTCATTCTTGGTCGTCATGTCGAATGATTGAATGACATTTTTAAGGAAAAGTTTCTGCTCCAACAAGAGTCAAATACTACTCCATGATTGGTTGATATTACATTTTCATGATTTTGAAGATACAGTTCATTATTACCCTTCAACATGACAAAGACAAAACGACAGAGCTATACTTCAAACTTTAAAATGGAAGTGATCAAGTACGCGAAAGTACACGGGAACCGGGCAACTGAGCGGCAATTTGGTCCGACTGAATGCATGATCAGAAAATGGAGAAAAGCCGAAAGTAACATTAAAGAATTGCGAAAGGTGAAGAGGGCGAACAGAGGCTCGAAGGCTCACCACCCTAACCTGGAAAAGGCGCTCATTAAATGGATTCAAGATACGCGTCGAGACAGTCTGGGGGTCAGCACCATTACCGTTCGTTTACAGGCACTAAGATTGGCGAAAGAGCAGAGCATTGCAGATTTTAAGGCCTCGATGAACTGGTGCAGGAGATTTTTCGGAAGAAATAACCTATCAATAAGACGAAGAACTACCATTAGTCAGCGACTACCCAGCGACCACGAGGATTTATTAAGGAAATTTCAAAGTTATGTCATCAAGATGCGTCAGAAATACGACTACGACATGAGCCAGATTGGAAACGCCGATCAGACTCCGCTGACGTTCGACCTGCCATCCGAGACCACAATAAGCATTAAAGGTGCAAGGTCTGTCACTATGCGATCGACTGGCAATGAAAAGAACCGGTTCACCGTGATGCTTGGGTGTATGGCTGATGGCACGAAGTTACCACCGTACGTCGTCTTCAAGAGGAAAACCATGCCTAAAGACAAGTTCCCGAGTGGTGTGATAGTCAGGGTGTAAGAACAAGGATGGTTCAATGACAGCTTAATGGACGATTGGCTGAAAACAGTATGGATGAAACGCAAAGGTGGTCTGGAGAAACAGCGATCGATGCTTGTGTTAGACGCCTCCCGATGCCATACAACTAACAATGTTAAATCAAAATTGAAGTGGCACAATACAGACCTCGTCGTCATCCCCGGCGGCATGACCAGTATTCTGCAACCGATGGATGTCGTCGTGAATAAGCCATTCAAAGCAGCATTAAAGCAGAAATGGGCCGAATGGATGATTAATGGTGAGCATACTTTCACCAAGTGCGGCAACATGAAAAAAGTTGACATGCCTACGATCTGCCAATGGATAGTAGATACCTGGAAAGAATTGCCAATCAAGACCGTGGTGAAGGGATTCAAGAAATGTTCTATCAGCAACATGTTAGACGGCACGGAAGACGATATTCTCTGGATGGACGACCCAGACAAACGATGGTGACGACGAAAGGGAGGAAGAGCTGGACTATCATGATGATTGCATAACACAACAGGAGTGGGCTGCTTTGTTGAATGAAGACAGTGACGACGAGGATAAATATTGATAAATATTGTACCGGTTTATAAAATAAATTTTGATATTATGATAAATGCTTAATTTTTATAATAAAAGTATCCATGGATAAGACGCACCTGGGTTTTTAGGGCAACTCATGAAGAAAAAAAGTGCGTCCTATACGCGGGTATTTACGGTAATTTTTATAATAATAGTATCCATGTATAAGACGCACCTGGGTTTTTAGGGCAACTTATGAAGAAAAAAAGTGCGTCTTATACGCGGGTATTTACGGTACAATAGATTTTCTGACTTTTTAGTTCGTGAATAAGGAATAAAATACTGGCTTGAGGTGGAGAAAATGATTTACAGACAACGATGGTCTTATTAAGTGAATGTGAACTATCAGAATTAATGCTTTTGATCAATCTGTATTTCCTATCCAGACAGAGAACGGACTGACTGATAATGTCAAGGATACAGCTGATGCCCTAATATCACTTTATGCGCAAGTATTTTGTCCAAAGAACGTGTCAACGCTGACGTCTTTGCCGCACCCACTACAAGTCGAATGCCTTAGCAACATCGAGGTAAATCCTACGGTTGTGCGAAAACATTTACGCGGACTGAACGTTCGCAAATCACCAGAAGAGGATGGAATAACACCCGCTGTTCTGAAGTCATGCGAGCTGGAGCTTTGTGGCCCACTAAGTGGTCTATTCAGGCACTCATTGAATACGGGAACCGTACCAACTCAATGGAAAAACGGTGTTATCACACCAATCTACAAAGGGGGCAGTCGTTCTGATCCGGCGAATTACCGCCCCGTGACGCTTCTTTCAGCGGTTTCTAAAATTTTGGAACGCCTGGTGTGTGAACGACTTGTTGAACATCTCGAGAACCATCAGTTAATAACTTTCACACAACACGGATTTAGGAAAACATATTCATGCCTGTCTAACTTGCTCACGACTCTAAATGATTGGACGCAAGCACTAGACCAAGGGGGTTCCGTCCATGCCGGTTACTTAGATATATCTAAAGCATTCGACAGAGTGAATCACTCCTTACTGCTTCAGAAGCTGCAGAATGTTGGCGTCATCGGAAACCTACTAACATGGTTCACAAGTTACCTGTATGGACGCAAAGTAAAAGTCAGAATAGATGGTGAAACTTCTCGAACAATTGAAGCCACGAGCGGAGTCCCTCAGGGTTCGGTTCTCGGTCCAATACTGTTCCTCATATTTATAAACGATCTACCGAACTTACTAGCATGTAAGCTTGTTTTATTCGCAGATGATGTAAAAATCTGGATGAAGGTCAACTCCATCGAGGACTGTCATGTTCTGCAAGGAGATTTGAATAAGTTGCACCAGTGGTCAATCCAAAACGAACTGCCATTTAATTTCCGTAAGTGCAAAATGTTGCAAGTCGGAAAACCCTTTCCCTTTACCTACAAACTTGGCAGCCACCAGCTTGAATGGAGTACATCACAAAAAGATCTCGGAATCTTGGTGTCTGGCACTTTGAAGAACAGCCTACAGTGCGACGCCGTCTACAAGCGTGCGTGCAGCTTGCTCGGTTTACTGAAACGCATTTTCGGACGTTTCCCACCACACTCACTCACGAAATTACTAAACACTTACATACATCCTGTCGTTGACTACGCTGTACAAGCTTGGACGCCATGGATGGAAAAAAAAATCTCACTCCTCGAACGAATTTATCACAAGGCAACCAAAATTGTTACCGGATTGAATAATTTACCCTTTGAGCAGCGACTGACCAGACTTGGACTGTGCACCCTCGAGCGCAGGCGTATCCTACACGACCTCAATCTGACATATCGAATTATCTATGCGAAATCCCACCCTCTCAAACACCTCTTCAAGTTTGGTTCGGTTGTCCCCACACGCAGCCACCCTTTGACCCTTCAAATCCCACACTCACGATTGAATTTTCGTCGTCACTTCTTCGCTGTTCGTGTATGCTTCTTGTGGAATAGCTTGCCGATAGATATCGTTACCTCGGCGAACGAGCACATCTTTAAACAAAGGTTACGAAACCTTATGTTGAGAACTACTGCGTTGGCCCCTACCTATTGATGTCTATATTTTTTAACGCACGGAACTACCGTCCATCCAAAGATTCTTTTCCCTCAGTCTATGTTGCCATTGAGGATTATTTTTGCTCCAACTATGAAGAACATGGATATGATCATACAAGTAACGATTTTTTTTATAATTTTTTATACGTATATCCTATGGTATTGTACAGCAATTTGCTTTTTTAACCATAAATCTTGAATCTTGAATCTTGAATCTTGTGGCATTCACGGAATAGATGATCAACAATGGTGTTTGGAAACAAATTCGCAGAAAGATACAGCTCAGTCTTGAGAAAACATTATTATGTCTTCTGATCAGCAGAAAATATTTTTTCAGTAGGCGTGGAAAAATAACTTGAGATGCGTAGAAAAGGTGTGGAACGATGCAAGAAAGAACAGATAGGTGTATAACTTTGGGTGGGACGGAAAGAGAACAGAGGCGAAGAGCATAGAATGATGAACGTCTAAGTTTCAGGAATTGTGTGCTCACATGAGTGGCCAAGCAAAGGCTGTCGGATACTGCAACGCCAAGACACTTGAAGCTACTTCATCGATCAAACACCGAGGCATTAAATGAAACACGAGAAATATAAAAGCTCATTTGCATGCATCTCCATCACACACCCCGGGTAGGAACAGTAGGATCAGGATTCGCATGCGCTTGAAACAGTGGAAGAATGGTAAACAGGTAGCGCTTGTATGCTACTGTTGGATAAGGTTGGTACGACCAACCTGTTCAATCACATGAGCCCCCACTCATGTAGACTGAGTTTAAAACCCATGACAATAAATATAAAAGCTCATTTGCATGCATCCGCACCACACACACCCCACGAAGAATGTTTTGTTGCATAGCTAAACATCGCTGTCCAGTCATGTAGAAAATAAACATTTCGTTGCATTTTTGGGTATTCAAAGATAAACCAAGTGTGAATGACCATTGAACAATAATTACAATCATTGTTTCTAAAGCATTTTGTTCAACTTGACTATTGTTGTTCAATGCAACGGCAACGTCGTCGGCGTATTCAATATCAAGTGCAGAAGTACTACAAGGAAAATCAGAAATAGTAAATGACGCATCGCGGAATTCTTATCGCACGGAGGCTTCGCCATTAAACGCCGTATATTGAAGACGGCCTTCGAAGCAGGATGCAATCCATTGCATATTGTTTTATTGAACACCACATTCAGATCGTTTTTGAAGTAAGGAACATCTTACAACACTGTTAAACGCATTGGTATAATCCAGAATACAAAACTGTACAGCTTTCGATTTACTGTCAACAGAACGTGAAATATGATCCATAAACAAAGCGTCAGCATCAACTGTTGAACGATTCATATGGTATGCAAAAAAGATAAGCATCATGTACCTGGCTACTGGAAGCCATTCGTCGTAACACAATGCATTCAAGTACTTTATGCAACTGCGACGTGCACTTTTGTAGATGGATGTTATGATTCCCCGCTTCTAGTCAGTCGGTAGAACACCCTCCCTTGAAGAGTGATTAAATAAATCACAAACTGGTTCGCATAATTGCCTGCCGCATAACTCTAGGATTGCAGGAGTGTTGGATGCGATGAATCTTCCGTAAATAAAAGCTTGTCAGCTCTTCTTCGAGTTTTGCGTGAGTGGTCTGGGATTCCTTGTCATATCGTAAAATTCCTAGAGAAGTAAGCGGTCACCTTTTTCTGAATTGATTTTTTTAACCACGGGTTCCTTGGTTTCGCAAGAACATTTGTTTGACATGGAATGTATGTAAGGAAAGAATTATTTTCACCTTGAATTTACGGAAACGTTGTTAGTTACAATATGAACGGTTTCAAGGTTATATTCAGTGTTCCCATGTAATAAAATTTCCCGAATTTTCCAACGCAAGAAATTAACCCAGCAAAAATAAGTCGTCTGAAGGTCAGACTAAAAAGCAAAAAATTTAACGATGGAAATGGATACTGCTGCCGTTAGTATCTGTAAAAAATAGAATTATTCCCCAAGGGAAAATGATAGCTTATTGGCATACAATTTGTATGTCCGCCGTACTATCAAAATGTTTGTTCTTAAAACGTTTACAAAGTTAAACAAAGTTCGCCTATGAATTCGATATTAATAGGATTCGTACAACGAACCACGATGTTTAAACACAGAATCACATAGTTATTCCTCGTCAATCACTCGAGGCGCTTGTGGATGACCATGGTAAAGTGCTGCTCACATTCCCCGCACTTTTAAGGACATGTAAACCCAAACGAAATATGAACTCTACTCAATTTTGTTCTTCAACGACAAGTTGTGAAGCGTATCAAGACCTTTCGGTAATAGCAACCGGTATTCTGTGCTGCGGATGCAACCCCATATGTTTATGTCGTCTGTAAATAACGAAATGTTACATCGAAAAAGTTCCAGTTGTTCATTGGAATGAATCAGAAAGAGCATCGGACAAATGACTGAATCTTGGGGAACTCCACCATTTGTTGCGATTGGTTTTGAAAATTCATCGTCAACACGTACCTGAGTAGTGCGATTTGTTAGGTAGTCATTTAGCCAATTCACCAACGTTCCACTGATACCAAGCCAGTAAAACTTCTGCAGTAGTGGGGTATGGTTAACACCATCGAACGCTTTGAGGATATCTAGGTACAACGCGAGTATTGCTTGCCCTTTATGTCCTATCATCCAGCGTTATAAGTAAATTAGTTAATCAGAAATAATTCCGCCTAAATCCATGCTGTTTTAACAGAAGCAATTGATTATTTTCTTATTAAATCCATCGACAGCAAGGTAAATTCGCGCATGAAAATTCAAGAGATTTATTCCAATGTGCAAAATGCTCCAAAATATTATAACGAATTTTTAGAAGCTTTGTCCACTATCATGAAGACCTACGTAAGTCCCCCAATGGTGCATGCATCGCAAGCTTGAACTCCGTGACTCAAAATAGATGAAGAAAAAAGGAAAACGTGCAGAAGAAAGTGTTTGGACAATTTATCAGAAAATAATATTAATATATGCAGAAAAATTTCCAAAAATCAATGGATTATCAGATGTTAAAATTTATAGTTTTATGTAAACCTTTAGTTTGCCAGTCAAAGTTTTAAATCCGAAACAGCTTTAAATTAATCTACCATCGACATTAAACATTATGATGTTAATTGAGAATTTTTCAAAAGTGTATTTTAGCAGTTATTTGAAATTTCTCCAACCCCTGCTGGATAATAAGAAAATGTATCGCATTTAAAGCTTTCGGACTTAGATTATTCTTGGTTTACACATAGAAACATGTTTACGTTTTTTATAACAAATGAGTTACTTAATGAAAACCTATTTAATTACAACCATGGAGCAGGTGGCGTTCCAGTATTTTCTCGGTACACAGCCTCTCGTGGACCATGGAACAAAAGGACTTGGGTGTGTTAATAAGCAACATCCGAGCCACTGCAACTCCGTCTATCGCAAAATACCACAGAAATCGTCACTCCTAAAGAAAATGTTCGGTAGGTTCTAAAAACAGACATTATCTGTATTATAAATACGTACATAAGACCTACAATGGAATATGCAGTTCAAGGATGGTCGTCATAAGACAAGAGCTCACGCATTTATTCTAACGTTCCCTCACTCGAGACTCAACTGTGCGAGGTTGTTTTACTTGGAACAAACTACCAGATTATGTTTTAAACTTACCAAATCAGCAGATTTTCAAGAGAAGCCTTGATGCCTTTTTGACCCTTAACCCGTGCATAGAAGAAAACTATACATCTTAACACCATGCATCTATATTTGTCATCCCACCAATCAAAAATAATTTCTACCCTTTGGATTTTTACCTGATTCTTGAACTGCTCAGTAAGCAACCAAATCCCATTTATACTTGTTATATTATTCCTTGTTCCTATATTATTCTGTTTTTTTGTAAAGTTAGAGGCTTTTTAGACCATTAAAATTGAACTGAATAAAATTGAATCCTCAGCTAAGACTCCCTGGTCAAAAAGGATATATTATAGTTTGATAAAATTTAACATCGTTGAACTTAACTCGTAATTGCTTTCCAGGAACTAACGTATGGGGAACCATTGCAAAAATAAGCCTCTCCACCACTTTAAAGAAGCCTTCGGAATTATATGATATTTATATATTTAATATTACAAACCTAAATCAGCCTTTAGAATGTTTATTTGAGTAATGTAAGTCTTGACATTCACGAAGACACTCAAAGACACTACAAAGTCACCACTCCCATATCAGATGTTGCCAATATTTTTATTCTGTACATGTCCATTTTCTTGAGACTATTGTTACCGCTCTAAGCGTCGAAACTATCATTCAAAATTTTGACACTTATATGTTGCTTAACGATTTGACGACACCTGCGTATTGACTCATGGTAAGTATTCAACTAGACTATACGTGACGTTACATGATTATGTGCTAATTTCATGCCATGGTAATTGTGAAGCTATTTGCGTTTTGCTACCATTAATTCTGAATTTTGAAACAACTTTTCAACATCTTGAAATATGTTGGTGAATCCGTTAGTCAGAATTCCTGCAACACACAGTAATCTTAAGATCTTGCAAAATGCGAAATCCGGCCATTCAAATTTATAATTACCGCCAAAAATTAGTATTACAAGCGTTAATCTATATGAAGTAAGCAATAAAGTATACAAATAATTATACAAGGAAAAATCTTCACGTATAATTCAGGACGATACAAGAGGAAGGAGACACACTGTAAGGGATCACAATCTAGAAGAAATAGACATACAAAGGCATACACGGAGTAACTTTACGTTTGCCTTTAAATTGATTCACATCAAAAGTCAGCCGTTTGATTGCTCACTAAAAATCCAGAGCCTCGCTCGAATAGATGCAACTTCGAAGACTTCAATCATCTCATATGCTCGATTGAATTGTCAGCCTTGATCCTTTTCGTTTAGAAACGTAGTAACTTGGCACTGCTTAGCGGAAGGAATAATACATCTATCTATTGCAGTTTCCACTTCAAAACTCGATAAATACATTTCGTAGGTATGGATGTCCCTACTAACTTTCGAGATTATTTATACTTTAACTTCATACCAACCTAAATTGCTTATTAGCTACGAAAGCTTCTCTTTTGACTTTTGTCATTGTTGCTGATAGGAAGTTTGTAAATTTTCTTGTCAAGTGTACGTCTCGTAAATTCGGTTTTCAATTGATGGAAATTTCGTCTGTTACAAACTCGAAGTAGTTCGTTTCTCTGGCTTGCCCCCATGGGATTTGAAGGAGTTCTGTTCAAAGAACAATCACAAATCCCATTTTGGTTTTCTTGGACGCGTTTGGAATCGCATTTTTGCTTTTCAAATTTACCATGAAAATCTAATCGTCGCTGCCGGTTGAACTAATTCAATTCAATTCAATTAAATTTAATGGTCTAAAAAGCACATAGCTTTACAAAAACCACAGAATAATATGCGAATTACAAATAACATAGGTAGTAAAACGGGGTTTGTTTGCCTACTGATTAGTAACTAAGCTATGAAGCCATCGTCTTGAAAATTAGATTACGGGTATTGGTTGGCTCGATAATTTCGATAGATCATTAATATAATCACGTGATTGGATAAACGAGAAAGGCAACGATTCGTTGTGTCTGGCGGTAGTTTGATATCTCGACCACCTCAGGCTTGCATCTTAGCATCGTTTCTCATTGTATCGAAGGATAACAAAACTTTTCTGCCAAGAGATACGACAGCAAATACCAAGCTCTCCTGTATATGGGAGCGGAATGATTTCTAATGGAATATAACACGACAGTCATATTTCCTTAAGTAGTAGTTATCAGCTGATATCTTTTTATTGACGACTACATAAACTGAAGAAATACGAATAATCTTCAGAGTTTCACGCGTAACATAACATCCTCTTTCTAAAGGTTGCTCGCCATTTTGCAGCAAATGATTGGGCAAAAATTCTATGGTAACAGTAAACGCAAAATCTATTATTTTATTTACAGGATTCGGGTGCTCAAATCAACGGCAGACGTATTAATGGCTACGAAAGCTTCCTCAAGCTACTCAACGTAAAGCTCCACGCATCACAAGCCTTCACACACCACGTCATATGAAGAAAACGAATGTAAACCGGTCCTTAATCCTCATTGGCTTAACGGTGCCATCAAACTCAATCAAGATACACGAACTGGTAGACGTTCCTACCACTACTACTGAGGTTGAACATGGTTACATGCTTGAGAAATTATATTCGTTCAGCACACCATTCACTTACTCAAATCAGGGATATTGTTGATGGCACAATGCGGCATATTGGAAGCTCAGGGGTAGTATTACGTCACATGAGTTGAGGTCAAATCATATTACCTCTTCTAACGTCCAACAGGCTTCGTAGACATTTGATATAACATTAGCTACGTCAGAGATACGTGTCACAGATCACAACTTCTCCAACGATAACGAGAACGTCAATGGGTCAACTAGGTTTAGTGCGCACAAGAAAATAAACACGCTTATCTTATATAAGAAAACCAAGGAACATGTCTATCCCGAGAGTCACTTCAATCTGATTTGCCAGCCGATTGTGTTCCCTTACCACACAGGGGTCTTTTGACGCACCAAGACGAATTGCATATCGTTTGATAGTGGCTGACGTTATCCATTTCATCGTACTTTATAGAATATTGTAGCTGGAACCGTTTGAGAGCAATCCTTCCAAGACCTAAATTATTAAGGCCATGCGATTGTCGTCCTCGGTCGTTCCGGCGCATCCTACTCTTGTGTTGTGTCGGAGGGTGATGTTCTGCCTGTCATCCGGAGTCGCGTGATGAACACTTCCTTCTGAAACCGAAGGAGCCACACATACGGGGAATGTTGATGTGGGACGAACGCAGTACCAACCCACTACTCTTCCGCCCAAAGTTTGCTGCAGAACCCGAATGGTCCCTTCGTCTGGGTACGTGCGACCAGACACTATCTCAATCCACAAACTACTGATTAAGGAGATGGAATGCACTCAGTCCAAAATTCGAAATACTACGAGTTCGCAATTGCCGTCTTCAATCTTATCGTTGCTTCCTGAGGGTAGTGTCTTACATATCATTCAAAATCTCCAGGTTAGCACTCATCACTACTGCACGTCTTCAAAATGTGAACGAATTTCCGTTAAACGATGATCAGTGACATGCTCAAATTGTCTCGAAATGCTAATAATACCCATCTCGATATCCAAAAACCAACCCTTAATTCCAGAGGTACGTTGAACGATAAACATTTAATGCATCAAGGAGCATCTTAAACAAAAGTCATATCTGCAAATGTGAACAATTTTTTAATTGCATGCAACTGTTTTCTAAGGCTAAAACGAACAACCCATTTAATCATATGTACCCACATACGAGAATAAGTAAGCTCATATATAGTTCTTCGTGTATTACCATCATATTATGCAATGGAATTTTTTTATGCTGTTTGCATTCATCAGGTAGGAACAACACCATAAAGATTTCGGGAGACATGAGCTCAGAAAGAACAAGAGTAAATTAAGGCAAGTCTGTATTCTCTCTTTCAAAACTTTCATTAAAATACATAATGTATGCCAAAAATCTACAGATTCGTATATAAAGTGTTATCAGATCAACGCAACCAAACTTATTCCAAAATCATGTTCACTCAAATTTTATAATCCTGAAAAAATATTAATTTATTTAAAATTATAGTCTGCAATTTTCTCCACCGTAGAAATCCGAACAAGGCAATGAGAACCCTTCTTTATGAAAGTAACTCCCTAAGCCTTAAAAACCGTATTTTTCATACATTGATATACGCAAATATTTATTTTCTCGTACAATACACGAACAAAAAATCCAAACATAGTTTCGCCCCGAAGTTGGAAAGTGGGATATTATGGGATGAATCATCCTCTTTGATTATTATTGCAATCTTGTTAGAAGTTGTAAATTACAACAACATATGGTGGTTACATGAATACGTGTGTTGTCATGTGTCAAATCACATGCTGTTTGTTGAACAATTGTTTGGCGCGAAGTTTGAATATTCAAGGTCAAATGTTTCATGTAATAAATTTGGAGGATTTTAAGTATATTCGGAAGGAATATTCAGGTTATTTACGATATATGGAAAATATTATGTTTATGATATTGAATTTAATAACTATATGACCAAAAATACATCTGATGAAACATTTTATCTACTGAAATGCGCTTTAGAAATCGTCATTTTCCTAAATTGCAGAAGTTCTTTGCTGGATTACTTAGTGTTGAAATGATATGTTTATGATCTTAGGTCACATCAAATGCCTCCATTAATCAATTGGTACTATTGGAGTGTTGCTCGCGCAATGCTAGTTTACTTTCCTGGAAAATGAGGGTTTTATTTGGTAGGTACTAGCGCAAGTGACTTCATTTTATCAGTTTCACCAGGTTTCAACTAACAATAATTATTTCGCATTTTACCTCGTTTCGATCAAACAAGTATTGCTTATCGCTGTCTGAATTGGACCGTTTTGTCATTCTAAACTCTGCGGAGCATGAAGCAAATCAATGGCCGACATCGGCTGGCCGAAGTCGACAACTACTTCCTTTTAACAAATATCAAACTAACTGTTCACAACAATCCTCCATCGTTTATCATGTCATCAAATGCGCACACTAATTGCTGTGAACGTTCTATAGTTCTTCAACTATTCGGGTTTTGCAGCTCAGTCGGAAAATTTATAACTGAATCAACATAATTTGAACACTGGTGCAAGCAGGACACTCAACTACTTTGATATAAACGATTGGGGTATTTTGGTGCCACTGGTAGACCGTTGAAACGTTGTTCCGGATTCGAAGCTGGCACTGATGGTTTGAATTTTTTCATACAAAATTAATTTTGAGATTGTTTAATAGGTTGTCAACAGAGACCATGTGCTTCATGGACCCGTCTTTTATATTGACTGTTTTGCTTCATATATTTTCTTCTCCACATATGCTGATACTACATGTAATCATGAATAATAGTTTGCAAGAACTTCATAATAGCGTAAATAGTTAACTCTCAAATCCTTTAGGAATTTTCCAACGGTTTCGTTAACCATTTCGAATGAAGAGTTCCTGCGAAGAACTGGTCTGAAGGTGGTATCTACCGTAGTCAAAAGACGACGGTGGAGATGGTTCGGTCATGTCTGCAGGATGGATCCCAGTTCGCATACGAAGGTAGCCATTCACTGGCTTCCGCAAGGTAAACGAAAAAAAGGACGGCCCAAGGAAACTTGGCGCAGAACGTTGGAACGCGAACTACATGCACAAGGATTCACGGTGCAGACGGCAACGGAAGCAGCGGCAGACCGGAACCACTGGCGTGGGGTTGTCTTCGCCTCTTGTGCCACCCGGCACGGAGAGGACTGAGTGAGTGAAAGAGTTCTTAAACCATGATACTCAACAAATGCATACACCCGGTTAACGAATATCAGTGTGCTAGTTTCGAGGCTTTATCAAGAGGCAACGAAATCGCTCATCCGGTGGTATAATCTACCACTTTAGCAGCGACTATGAACAAGCAGATCTTT